>VZUI01034048.1:0-65158 GCA_013401135.1 Cettia cetti
CCTTCCTTCCTTCCTTCCTTCCTTCCTTCCTTCCTTCCTTCCTTCCTTCCTTCCTTCCTTCCTTCCTTCCTTCCACAAGCTAAGCAAAATACCCCAGAATTTGCACTAAAAATGCTGCTGATTGTCTGTGTGATCCTTTTTGTGTTCTTTGTTTGGTCTTATTTGTATTATTTATCTTAGCTTCCTAGAAAATAATCAATTTTTATAGGAACTCATTAACTGCAATTTAAAAGTGAAAAATCCAGCGAGTTTTTAGTGGTTCTGATCAAGATTTTAAAATATCATTATAAAACCTTACAGACTATAATTAGTTTAAGGACAATTTATAACTTACAGGTTTTGGGTTTGATATTTTATTCCAGGACTGTGCTGGGTTTTTTTTCTCTGTCACTGAAAGCCTGAATTATCACAGAAATGTGTACTAGAGAATTCCCTTCATTCCACAGCTGTATGTTTCTCTCTCTATTTTTCCATTCTAAACAGGTCAGGGTTATTTTCCTGTTTTGTAGTTCAGCCACTGACAATGCAAAAGAGGAACTGAAAGCTAAAGAGCTGTATCTGTCCTGAATGTGTAAATGCACAATCTCAGGTTCGTCCTTTCACAATACTATAACAACAATTGTTCTGAAACAAAACTTGTAGCTCTGGAAATTGTGCTTCCACTCTTGGCTTTTGGAAATATATCACCTACTTAAACAAAGAGAAAAACTGTTAAATCTTTTTTTGCTGTGAACACCATAATAAGAAAATACTGGTTGATGTACAGATTAGGAGGAAGGCAAAGGAAAGCCTGATTTTTTTTTTACTAGAAGCATAAAAGAGCTCCGATGAAAGCTAAACAAAGCAATAAGTACTCTAATAATTAATTAAAAATCTTCTAATAATTAAAGAAGTCATATTTAAATTAAAACTTTTTTTCTTTTTTCTTTTCTGTATCCCACTATAAAATATATACAACGCTGTATATGTGTATATATAGGCTTTTTTACTTTAAAGAGGCTGATTATGTCATGGGAAGACATCTTCAGACAAAGCTAATTAGAGAAGCCTCCATTGAGTCATGAGGTGCAGGATTTCCTTGCTTTCTGACTTCTGTCTCAGAAAGGAGCCTAGGTGTTGCTGGATCTAATCTTAGCCCCCATCAATGGTTTGTGTCTAAAAAATATGAGTAAATGGAACTTTGTAGAACTTTCATCATGAATGGCAACCCAAATATATTTATATAAATAAAATAAAATATTTGAATAAATTGATTATGATAATTATTAGACTAAAAGGTCTTAATCGGGAATATTTACTACACAGTAAACGTAGTTATAACTATTAGTATAGTGCATTTTTTTGCAGCAGGATTTAACCAATTATGTTAAAGCTATCAAAAACAATTGTTGAATAGAAATTGATTTTACTCCCCCATACCAAGGGCTTTGAGAAAATATCTTTCACTCAGCCTCAAGCAGGAACCTTGAGGGGCATCCCTACTCAAGGGAGGAATCTCCACATACACTCTAAGAAGCGGTTGGTTAGACCATATCAACAATTAAAAGTGGGGGGAAGCTTTTATAGTATAAAGTGATTGACTGTTGGTCATAGATCTGCAGGCCAGCTGTGCCAGCTCAGTAGCTATAGATAGGTTATCAGTACTGTCAGTTGTTGGTTCCTTTATGAGGTACTTTGTCTGCAAGGTTCTCATAAGTGTCAGTTTCTATCAGGAAACATTGTCCTTCCGCAGGATGTTTAACTTTGGGGTTGATTAGTCAGGTTGGTTTCAGTATTTTTCAACACCAAAAGCAGCTTGATTCCCATTCTACATCCATTATTGATGGCTTTGCAGACAGGGTGTTGTGAGTGTTTAAACTGAGAGTAGGTTTGGACTAGATATTAGGAAGAAACCCCCACAGTAAGAACTATGTTAGGGAAGCTTTTTCCTTTGAAGTTTCCCAATAATTTCTGTCTGACATTGTACAACTAATCTTCATTATCCTCTCAATGTGTCAATTGTACAGATGATCAGATTTGTTTAAGCCTTAATTAAACACTTGTTACTAGGTTAAATGCAGACCAGTCCTATTACAGTTATTATAGCAATGGCAAACCTTGTTAATAATTTGAAATCTCTTCTATTGTTTTGCAAGAACAGGAACTTCTCACTGATTAAACATCAGTACACTTATGTCACTTTAATTGCAGCATCCCACTGTTGGCCTGGGATTTAACTCTGGATTGTAGACATATAGGAGCAGGTGTTGAACTGGGCACCTAATTCAGTTCTCCAGTTAATTGGGAGCTAGTTAATGCAGTCAGTGGAGCCTAGCTGAATGCATCTGTATTAGAGTGAGTTGAGAAATTCTCTAGGCTCCTTTCATTGTGTTGGTTACCACCGAGTGTAATGAGAAATTAGCAACCCCTCTCTCCTGTAGGCATATTGAGACATCCAAATTTAGGTACCTGCAGTCTAGAGTTGGGTCTACACTTAATGAACTGACAGGCTCATCTCTAGAAAAGTCTAATATTTTATCCAAGCTGCTGGATAATTTGCAATGAAAGTATCTCCTAATCATGCTGTAATCCAGAAAATGCACACAACATTCTGTATTTTATTAAAAAACACAAAAAAAAACCCCACTAACAGCTTTTATTTGTCATTATTTATTTCCTAGTTGTCTTCTGTCATTTCAACTACCAAGGTGGTGGATTAGGTCTAAGACACGGGTTCATGGAAAATGAAGTTTAATGGATTTGCTCTGAATTTGTGTGTCTGTGCCCAACACCAATCTTTTGTTTCACTGCTTGTAAGTCTCCACAAGCCTGCTTCTTAAGGGAACTGTCTCAAGAAAGGAAGACTAAGCCATAGAGGCAAAAGCTCACTGAAAACATTTGAACGACTAAAAACCTGACTTAAAGCCTGAACAGAAGCTTTAGGAAGGAAGTCTCATTTTAGAATAAGGACAGTCCAAATCATTCTACCTGCTCAGGGTCATATGGAACAAAAAAAACCCAGCTGTCAGTTATGAGTTTAGTGGGGAGAGAAGTGCTATGAAACAAGAGCTTGAGGCCCTTTCCCAGTCACATGTACCTCCTTTCACCTGTTTTCTTCTCTGCTTTCCTCACAAGCATATGTATTGTTTTTAGGTAAGTATCTTTTCAAATTCTGCAGATCCTGAGCTGTTCTGAAAAATCTTTATCACAGCTCTCACATACCACAACATCTACCTTGATTGTTCACCTCTTGTGCTTTTGATTGACACATACTCAACTCTTTTCACCTTTTCCCTTTTTTTTCCCCTCAGTTTTGGAACTACCAAGATCTCATTTTTGTTAATATTGGATTAAGCTGTGTATACATCACACATTCTCTCTTACCGAGTCAAGTATTCCTTCCAGTTCCTTGTCTGGCAGTGCTGCCACCAGATCATTTGGAAGTCTCTGACATTACCAAGTGCAGCTTGAGAGGTTCAGAGGCCAATTAGCCTTTTGGTTTTTCCTGGGCTCACTGGGATTGCACACTGGAAGGAACCACTGTGAAAGGCTATCTCTATGCAGAAAGCCTGGACCTTTATTCCTCTCACTGCAAAACAGCCAGCTTTCTCCCAGGCTCTCTGCTGTGCTCCAATTACATCCACATAAAAGGTCTCATCTGGAGGGAGCTACTCCTGAGCAGTGTGGACTCAAGTCAGTCAGAGTGTTTGGTCTCAGGATACCCATTATTCATCAATACAAGTTTTGATCTCAAAATTCTGGTTAGGGTAGCATTTTGCCTTAGCTATATCACTTACTCTTCTGATCCAATCTCCTGAGCCAAGAAACCCTGGGTTTTGGGTCAGTTTATTCTAAACTGAATAATACATGGTTTTATTTCTACAAATTATGAAGATATGATCCTACTTCTTAGTGTTAGAGGACACCACACCAGTTATTTAACCATTTTTCTTTTTTCATAGATGACAAAAAAAATACAACATAGGTAATTGTGTAAGAATGAAGTAGCCTGAGTGTCCTAAACAAAATATAATGTGGGCCACATGCAGAAAGGACACGTGTGTAACTTAGTAATCAAAAGAGAAATATGCAGATGATATGTTAGGTTATATTTCTGGTCTAGAATTAATGTGATATTTGTACATCTACCTGACTCTGGTAGCATCCAGAAGGTGAGAAATTACAGCACTTAAATGACTTCAAAAACTTTGTTCAAGGAGGAGGTAGGAAGATTTTAATTTGCCCTAGAAATTTTTGTCTACTATGAATTTTGACATTCTTTTGGTAGATTAAATTTATTCATTATGTATATTTTAATTATTATTTATTTAATAAATTTATACATCACATATACCATACAGTCATCATATACATCATATTAGTTTCGTTTTCATAATTGGCCTGACTCTTACACTTCTAAGATATCCTATGTATCTGTGCATATTCTTGTGAGAAAGGAAGAGAAAAAGACCCTAAAGAAGAGTTAAAAGTTTTCTTTTAACAAATTTTAAATTTCTAAGCAACATACTGGAACTGCCAACTTAAAAGATTGAGAAAACAAAAAGAAAAGTTAAAGAAAGTATACAGATTTTGTTTCTCTTGAATGCAGAGAAAAAAAACCCAAAACTATGTCCTAACTCTGTGTATATGTCAATTTTGGAATACTATATTTAGTTTTTACTTGATCCAAAGCAGTATATAATTGTAATAAAACATTGGATTACTAAATATCAAGAAAAGATTCTTAGGTTTGAACACATAGGTATCAAAGTATCTCAATTCTATTTTTTTTTCTTTTGCATTAATACCTCGTTTCCCTTAAGGCAGTTTAGGCCAGAAATAATTCTATTGGAATCAGCAGGGTTAAAATTCATGTAACACCAGAACAACACTGGGAAAACATAATGCACTTGAAGTTCAGGCGTGTTTATGTCTGGACTTTCCACTTTTGTTATCATAATAGAGAAATCTGACCCTCTGAGTCAGAGTTGAATTTCCACTAGGTTTCAGATGGGAAATGATATCTGCACTGGGAATACTGTCCAAACCCACTATTAGTTTTTTCTAAAAAAGCAACGCAGACAGAAAACAGATGTTAACTACTGTGAGAGAAAAGTGATTGGCAGGGAAGAGAAACTGAAAAATTAGTTTTAGCATAAAGTGCCTTTAGCTGGAAATGGCGATAGCTCGGCAAGAGAGGGAAGCAATCTTAAAATGTAAGGCATAGCTCAACAGCAGCATTCAGGCCGTATTTCCAAGCAGGGACTTTCTGTATTTTGAGGATATTTTGCATATCCTGCACGTAGCTAATAACCTGCTGAAATGTCAGACTTATGTTTCATCTCCCTTCTCGTTACCTGCACTTGCCTTTGGATGGCAGAGGACAACATAGAATTACCATAGAAATACCTCACTTATCTTGCAAGCTATTTGTCATACAATTTTTCCTTTAGGGAAAAAGCTGTGTTAGTGATTATAAGCTTCCTTAAAGAGGCATCATTTCCCCTCTGAATCCAGTATTCATAGCTTAATGAAGTTAGAATAGTCATTCCCAGCTAAGATGCCTCACATGCCAAATTTTATCTCTATCTCTGCAGAAAGAAATTTTAACACCAGTCATGCTTTACAAGGTGGTTTTGCATTTTCTTCCATTCCCCTCAGTGCTGAGGGATGCTGAAGGATGCAGTGATTGATGTGGTGGTATAACCCCAAAAACTGTAAATCAGGGCAAAAGCAGGGAGAGATGGAATAGGGCAGTGAGATGTGCTACAAACCAGCCAACCAAGGCTTTATTTCTGCTGCATCATCACTGAGAAAAATGGCACTGTAAATGTAATTGAGACACCTAAAGGAAATTAATGGAATTTTGGTATGTTGTTTTTTTTTTTGTTTTGTTTTGTTTTTTTTTTTTTTTACCTCCATAGTAGCTAGATCTAACATCATTTGGCAGAAGGACAAAACACTCTAGTAAAGCAACACTAATTTCTGTTCATTATAAGAATGAAGTATGTGAATTAGTAAGACATACTTAAAAATAAGCACAGCCTTAGGTTGGTCGGGATTTTGCTCCAAAGCAATAAAACACAAGCATTGAAATCAATCCTTTACCTTAAGCTGACAAGCTGTTACTCCATAGCAGTAATAGTTACCATGTTTTTCCTTTGTCCCTTTTTAATTAAGCAGGAAAATCCTGTGCTAAGCATAAAGTGTTTGAGTTGTGCATGTCCCATCTCTAATGGTGTTGAAGTTTAAACCTACTTTATCTGGGTGTACCGTGGCTTCATTAGTTAGTATCTGTGTATTATTTGAGATCTGTAGATCAAAGCCATGCATTGTCTCTCCTGCACCAAACTAGGTTAGAGCAGATTACTTCCATTATCCATCACTGATCACAAAATGGTGCAACGTTTAAAAAAGCAGAGCAAAACCACCTTCCTCACGAGTGCCATCACTAGAGCCAACAGCTCCACAAGCAGAGGCTGCATGAAGAACAGCATTTCTGCACATTTACCTTACGTCCACACCCATTGCCACAGTGGTGGAAGCCTATTGGTTCCAGAGGGCTGTAGCTCATGTTCTACAAAGTCCAGGAGACAGCACAACAACAATATTTGCTCTATGACAAAACAAAAAAAAAATTTTCTGACAGAAATTGCAAGGCTGATCTCATCCTTATTAAACGTTATGGTAAAAAAAAAATTGTCTTCTAAATACAGACACTCTTAAAACAATTAAAAAAAAGTTCTTTCTTAAATTCAGTATCAAATTCTATAAGTGACAACTTCTATATCCTACTCTGCAGTGCTGGAAGCTGTTTATTTGCACTGAGAAATGGCTTTTCAGCCCTCCTTGGTAGATGGCTGCTTTGAAGAACTGGGCAGAGGATCCTGTAGGCAGCATGATACATGTGATCTTAGAAGTGGGAGGGTTCCCCCATCTTATTGATTATGGGATGTGGATGAAGTTATTCCCATGGCCTATGAATGAACCAACACTTTTTTGTTATTTCCACAATGTCCTAAACCTTTGGAGTGTAATAGCCTGATAAAATAAATAAAAATACAGAAAGAAGTAGTTATCTCAATTGTATCATTCCTGGTTGTGGCTGATTACTGGTACTCTGAGAGCTGAGAGTAAACAAAATTAAATTTTCTGCTTGTAGTTGTAAACTCAGTAGACTTTTAGGTAGGAGGAGAAAAAATTGTTGAGTCAATTTAAGGATGAACATATGAAAATCCTCATTAAAACTGAAACAGAAGAACATACTGCCAGAAGTATAAAACAAAACCTGTTCCACACTTTATTATTGCTTAGCATCCAGCTGATCATGTGGGAATTTCTTGCAATTTTTTGATATTTAAAATTCTCTTTGCTGTAAATTTTGGGGTCACTATTGTAACATGCCAAGTTGGCAAAATGGATTGAAAGTATTTTTTCCTCCATATATGCACATATATGGACACTGCTGTATCCTCCCACCTCTGTTGACCACCTCCTTACCAGTATCCTGATTTATTCTGCTGTAAGCTAGTCACTCTCTATGTGCATTCCTTACCAGGGAAATCTTAATTTCACTGGAGACCTGGAAGTATCCTGAGCAGATTTAAGTTGCAACTTCTGCAGTCACTGTCTTAACATGAAGTTTGTTTTCAGGTTTCTGTCAAATTATTTCCTTCTGCAATCTTCCGGGAGGAAACATTTGCATCAATTTCTGCTGCACACCTGGTGCCCATCTCCAGACTGGTTCCAGTTTTGCTGGTCCAGCAGTCTGGGGACACACAGTGAACATCAGAGAGCTTGTGTAGCTGCAGAGTAAGTGATGCTGAGAGCAGCACCCACAGCCCTGGCTGCTTTGATTTTTAATAAAAACTTCATAATTTTTGCTGCTTTTGGTTGGGGCAGTCAACCAAACAGTCTTGGTTCCTTGGTCTTCACTCACATTATTCCATATTCCATTTTAGCATCATTTTCCATTGTGGAAATCAGATCTGACCCCCAAATAAGGTAATGAGAAACATGAAGCTATCTGAGGCTGAAGCTCGAAGGGATCCATACATCAGGGAACTGGGGCAGAACCTTTGACTAGTTCTATAAATTCCTGATGGCACAACCAGAAACGGTTTCATGTCTCTGGATGGGGATAGAGACACTGAGAAGCGAGCAAGGAGCTGCTTCAGGCGGTTCAAAGAGAAATCCTGTTGCCTTTGATGTTTTGCTCTGAAATGAGCACAGATGGTGAAAGCTGAGGGCAAGGGCAGTGCACAGACAGAGAGGTACACTGGCATGTGCAAAGGTTTCAGTTTGGCTGTGTTGGAGTGCTTAGAGTTCTCCATTTCAAAATACGTTTGGGTTTTTTTTGGTTTGGGGTTTTTTTGGTTGCTTGTTTTTGAGAGAGGAGGTTTACCACTTCTCCAGTTTTACTTTGTATTTAAATATGCAATGAGAATAGGTTAAAATCAGAGTGGAGAACTATATCTGTTGTTTATTTAATGAAATATATCTACTCTTATTGACAGTGTTCCTTCAATGGAATTCAAGAAGGTTTTCAATAATTTAGCCTTTCAAAAACCAAAAATCCAAACAGCAGAGCTCTTGCTTTGCTTTTCCCCTTTACACTCACATCAACAGGGAATCTGATTCTTCCTCCTTTTGCATCCTAAATATATGCCTGCCTTTGTAGCAGCTGCATACTGATAACAGCATTTTATTGCCCTATCTACATGCTCTTTGTCCCTTTGTCAAGTTTTGATAGTTAATTTATACCAAGCTCTTAGCTACTCTGCTAAGGAACATTTTTGATTACCTGAGCATATGAATTATTCCCACACTATGCAGTGGGTTTCAAAAGAAAAAAAAGTCCAAAACATTTCAAAATAACACTTTACTGATGTCATTTTATTATTTGATATTTTTCTTTATTGTGGACACAAATAATTTTTTCTTTATGCTTCTTTCTTCACTTTCTGGTCCTATTTTCTAGTTCATATGGCATGCAAATAGTTTTTAGGCTATCTTTAGTACTGTTCCTAATTGTTTACTGAACATGATTGCTTCCTGTTATTGCTTCAAGATTCCAATTTTGACTTTAAAGATTGTACTCTATCCTCTTCGCCCTTTAACATTTCTTAGTGCCATGACAGTAGATTTTCTGCTAAAACACTTTTTTTTTTTTTCCTTTTAAAAGTCTCTTTCCAGTGCACTTTAACATCAAAGTCTGGTCAATGAATATCTAAGATCTGATTCTGTTTTATTCTTTCATCCTGAACTGGTTTTGTCCTTATGCTTCCCATGCCTCACCCCTCTTCTGCACATCCTCTGCCGTGCATTTCACTTGGAATCACAGCAAACACTCTAAAGAGCCCCAGGTTCCCAAGAGTCAGTGATCTCAGAGTAATTTTTTGGTGCCTAATAGGTCATGAACATCAAATTAAGACTTTCCTAATGCCAAGGCATTAGGCAAACCTCTCTTCCATGAGGGCTCCCTGGAGGTCAGTAAGGCAAGCTCACCTGGCAGCAGTTAGATGATTTTGTTGGAAAAGAGACACACCAGAAGATGAAATCCCCAAGAAAAAGAAATCTTTGTGATCACTGCCATTCACAGAGACAAATCTTGAAAATACAGTATGAAAGTTGATAAATTTAAAACTTCTCCAAATTTGGATTGCTGTGCTGGCTGGAACAAAGGTAAAAAGAAAATTACCACAGAAAAGTGTACTTTCGTCTACCTCAATTTGCTGTGCTTTATATTCTTATGGTGTATCACAGCCCTGCCTTTACATCCCTCTGGGACATTTCTTTAAAAAAATACCTTCCCAAAAGAGAATTAAATCCTACAACCCTGTCATATATAATGAAAATGGAAGGGCTGAGAACTGAGCTGGGTCTGTCAAGCTCAGGTCCTACACTTTCTAGGGCAATTTTAAAAGGGAATATAATATTTTTTTTGGAGAACAAAGTTGGCAACTACATTTTGTTTGCAAATTTTTTATTATATGTTTTTCCTCTTCTCCTTCTCCCTGCGTGTGTTTGTGTACGTGCTTTTTCTCTATATGCAGAATCATTGTCTTTTTGTAGAAATCATTCCCAGAAACATATTTCCAGAAAATACATGAGTGGAGGTGATTTATGAGTGTACCCTTTGCATTTGCGCTGGTAATCAGTTAAAATAGAAAATATAGCATCTCTAACGTGTATAGTTTCAGTCATTTTGTGAAGAGTGTGTCATGGGATGGTCAAAAAACGCAGAGATTTGTGTGCCAACTTTTGGGATGTCTGTGTTGAATAATTTCCAAATATAAAATAATGACATATGAAAGAGTATAGATTACCTCTTTAATGAGCCTCATTTGTGGCTTTCTCCAACACAGTCTACCCAAGTGAATAAGTACAAAATGTGCTAGGATACTGTGTCTATTCCCAGACTTGGAAAGTAGAAAAATGGCATCTCTTTGAGAAGTCATCTCTTTATCAGCCAAATGCTGCAACATGCTGTTCTGCCCTACCTCTGAAGGCCACAAATAAAATTTATCTTGCTGTCACTGAGTGTCTCCACCACTTATCACAAACGAGGGACAAGTTGGGGTAACACATCTCATTGTAACATGGTGGGTCAGTCTCTACTTACAGATAACAAGCGACAAGATAAGAAATGACCTTGACTATTGTCATGGAAGATTTATATTAAGAAAAACTTCTTCACTGAGAGGGTGGTCAGGCATTGGAACAGGTTTTCCAGGGAATGGTGGTATCACCATATCTGGCTTGTTGTAAAGGTGTGTGGAAATTGTACCTGGAGACAAAGTGTATTGGTGAACATGGTTAACTGTTGGACATCATGATCTTAGAGGTCTTTTTCAACAGAAATAATTCTATGATTGTGTGGTCTAAAAGACAGATTTTAGTTGGGTTTATTTGAGCAGGAAGAGAATGGTAAAGAGATCTATTTACTAAGATCATGAGGTAATCAGAACAACTGAAACATGTTGAAATACAGAATCTCAAATCCATTAGACTCTGTAATTCCAAGAGAAGTAGCCAAGAAAACAGGAAAACCCTTTGGCAAACATTTGTATGCTTCACTAAGTAATGGAGGAGTGAAAGAAGTAGATAAAGGAATTGCACTGCTAAAGTTGAACAAATATACAGAAGATGAAATATTCTTTCCCTTCCAGACTCCTTCAGATGCTACAAAAATGGTAGATGACTCAGAATTAAGGCAAGGAAAAAAGTAGCAAAACTGACAGCAATTTCAACTGATTACTGATGCAGAGGACTTAAAGTGAAGACAATCCAAAATTGCTGCGGAGCTTTTACAGTAGTGAAACAGAGTGTGTGAAGAAAGACTGAGATCATGAGAATAAAGACTAATGGTATCTCTCTGTCTCCTACCATAACCTGCAGAAGTCAAACAATGTTCCAGGTTAAAATGTACTTTATTATAATATTTGCATTGATTTTCGTATTAATTCATGCTGCCACCTGGCCAATGTACCATGGTAGTCTCCATTAAATTATCCTTATCATTTAACAAATTTGCATTTAACCATTACGATACTGTTATGAGGTAAAGACAGTCTTATCTGGCAGATTATCCATACTGAACAGAGAATGAACTGCAGCACAAAGGAGCAGATTCCTAGATCTTCTAAGGTACTAGCACGCTCATTATCCACTGAAATGGGGATCCAGTCCTAAGTTAGATTCTCTGAGGAAAAAAACCCCCATATTTCAATATGAGATTCACCTTGCCACCCTCTAAATATCAGCTATCTAACCCAAGCTAGTAGTCTGCAGTGTCTTACTTTACTATTTTCATTTATTGTATATTTTAGCATAATTCAACTTTACACTGAAAAGAAAAAAAACCTGGTATGGCATAGTAGCTTTTAAAAGATGCATTTTCAGAGGAGTTTGGATGTTCATTAGGGGAAAAAGCTTTGGTCAGTGGAGAGTTCAAGGAATTTAGTCCTGTCTTCCTCACAAACAGCTTTTTTTTTTTTTTCCTTTGTCATCTTCTGCTGCAAAGTCAATTTTCAAGGACACAGCTGGGTCAGTCTAAGTAACTATATCTCTAAGCAGCATCCAACAATTTTTCTTTTAGTGGTCATT
The DNA here is from genome assembly GCA_013401135.1 of Cettia cetti. NCBI lineage: Eukaryota > Metazoa > Chordata > Aves > Passeriformes > Sylviidae > Cettia > Cettia cetti. The sequence goes on from VZUI01034048.1 coordinate 12,088, forward strand.
AGCAGTATGTTCGTTTGACTTTAGATGATTTTTTTTTTTTTTTTGTCTCTGAACTGGGTGTAGGGGTTCAGGTCCTGGTTTAATTGGAAGTGTTGCAGGTTATTAATGGTGCTGTGATAATACTGTATTATCCAAGTCTATCTGCCTTTTGCATTAAACTGATACATATTTGAATTCTGTGTTGTTATTTAATTTTAATTGTTGTTCAACTGTTCAGCAGATAAACAGCTGTTCTTTTCTCTCAAGGGGAGGCTCTTTTCCAATGATACACTGAAGCAGAAACTTGTCTCCTAGTGTGACTTTAGATTCAGCTAACTACTTCCAGGTGTCTGTTATCTATCTAAACTATAGACAAGTGTCTACTTGTATGCTAGGTATTTGTAATTTCAACAAATGAAGGGAGAGTCATTACAGGCAACAAGACACAATTCATGTGTTTAAGTGCAGGAATCATCATAATTTCAGATACTAAAGTCATCTGCCTATCACAGGTACATGGGAGATCTCCACCTTTCTGGAATGGCTGCTTGAGATCAGGTGGGATAGCCCAAAACATCTCAAAGGCCACTGGTTGCCTAAGTCACAGCACATAAATTGACTGCTCAAGTCTCCAGGGTGTTATCTTGTTCACACAGTTTGGACTGTGCTTTAGGAGATGCACGCTGAGTCCACTGTCTTGATCTCCAGAGAATAGGGGTTTGACACCTTTTCTTCATCTGGAACTATATGGCCTTTAAGGCCCCTTCCAACCTATATAAATTCTCTATAAATGCTGCATGTGAACACCGAACTTGGGATGTCTGATATCTCCAGTTTCCATGGGGTCTTTTGATTTAAACAAAAATCAGATAGAAATATTCAGTATGTCTTTTCAACTACCTCAGCTCCATAAAGGTTCAGAAGTCCATATTTCAACATGCTAAGATTCGGGATGATAAAAATGAAATCTGGGAAGACCCTGTACTTTTGACTCCTAAAGGAAGCATGATTAGTACGATGGAAAATCCCAGCCACTTGCAGCACACTTTAAAGAGTACGCAATCTAAATATTTTCTGGGGAAAAAGCATCCAAATCAAAACATACTGATTCTATCCAAAGTTTGTGCCATTCAAGCAAGTGAAAATACTAACCCTCAAAACCACAGACAATATTTTTAAAGTTTAATTGTGCCCCAGTTGGATTTCATTGACCTGCTGTTTCTTGTTGCCTCCTTTTTCACTGAAGAGATGACCTTATAATTGCAGATCCTAAAATTAAACATACAATGGATGCAATTAAATCACAGAATCACAGAACGACAGAATGGCTTGAGAAGAAAAAGACCTTAAAAATCATGTAGTTCAAGCCTCCCTGCAGGGGGCAGGAACACCTTCCACTAGACCAGGGTGCTCAAAGCCCAGTTCAACACGGCCTTGAACAAAACCAAGGGAGGGACATCCACAGCTTCTCTAATTAAGTGGCACTTGTAACTGTTTTGTTATTTCGTTCAATCAAAACCCTTACTGGATCCTGGAGAGAAGCAAGAGGAGTGATGAAGTGGATTAAATGCATAGCTGGGAGCCCCTGTTAAGATCACAATTTACCAGTACTTGCTATGTTTTCCTGTTCACCAACTAATTCTGAAACCACTTCAGCTGATCTCAGGCCCTGGAAAGGCTTATTGAGGTAGGAGATGAATCCAGAACATGCATAGATATATATACAAAATCCTTTTGAATAGAAGAGTGAATAGCAATCAGTAAGTTTGCAATAGGACTAGACTTTTCATCAGAAACTATAAAAGAGGGAATGTACATTTCTGTGAAAGTCACTGATATTAGGATGCTCATTCTAACCTACAAAGACTCAGAAAGGTCAAGAGTACCTAATAAATCATCTCTTCTTCAGTCGTGACAAACTTGAAGGAAAAATTCAGGCTAGAACTTCCACAGTGTGAAAAAAACCCAGCAGATTCTCTATGATTTATTTCAGCTGGATTGTCTGTTTTTCCAGTCTGCCCTTGTTAACCAGCTAGGTACCTCTTACTTCTTTCTTTTTCCTTTGATCTTTTAAGGCTGGGAAGGCTTTATAGGCCTTTGCTAATGGTTTTCATTTTGCTTTTTTGGGGGGTTTGCTTTTTTAATTTAGGGAATAAATACTCATGGCTCAACACAGATGCTGGCATTTTAATCTAACTTATTTGTATCAGTGTTTTTCCTCCAGCTGTGCAAAAGACACTCCCCAATAGTGTTAGGTAAACACAGAACCTGTCTCTATTGGAAATCGTTTGCCTTCTTTCCATCATTGTCTCTATGCAGCAGTAGTGAGGAGCCCAGGAAGAGCCAGGAAGAGGATAGGATTTCAGATGAAGCCATAACGCGACACAAAGCACAAATAACAGAGGACAGTAAAGACCTCTCCCTCTATTCTGCAACAATACACCTATCTCTGCTACAGAACTTGCTTCTTCAAGTAAACATGCTGACTTTACTTCACCTTGCCACCCCACCTGTCGCTCCTGATGTCTATCTGCTTATATGCTCCACACTTTCAAAATCCTGTGTTGTGAGTCCTCTGAGGTGGCATCTGTCGTTGTGTCGCTTGCTCATACAGAGGCTTGTACAATGGAGCTTTTAAGCATAGCTCTAGTTTCTAGGCACTATAATAATAAACAATATTAAAGGCTGTAACAGCTGAAATAAAACGTGCATTTATAAGGGTTAGCTTGATGCATAGCTAGCAAATAATTTAAGCTTTTAAATACATATATATATAAATAAATAGCAACAATAAATAAGATGAAACTGCAGCTAGGAGAGAACTCTTATGGCTGTTAATTTTTTTCCCCACTTATCTTCCTTCTGCATAAGGGATAATAGGTTTGCATTGCGAATTCCAGGCAGTCAATCTCTCCTCAATGACAGTTTTGCTATAATTCTCCTAATTTCAAGCTCCCCTTTAAAAAGGTAACAGTAAATGGCATCCAGGCCATTTTTGCAGTCATTGGCAGCTGACTCAGTTGATTCATTTCCACAGATTTAAGTTCTTGCATGCGTAGTCAGTCCCCCTGGAAAAATGCTGCTTCCCCATATCAAATGGCTTGTGCAGCCTCCAAATCCTGATTTTAAAATAAGCATAAAAGCTAAGGTTTTTAGAGTCTGTGTCATCACTCCAGCCCAGCTCTTGGGAGGCAGTTAGATGCCATTTGCAAAATCTTCTCTTCAGGAGTTTTCATAGTGGTTATTACATCAGAAACACATGAACATACAGAAATAAGATCTGGACTAGCTCTTTTTTTAATTCGGAAAATCATGTGTGTATTGGGCATCAAATAATTTTGAGCTAAACACTGATATCATCCAAAGGGCTGACTTCTGCTAAGTAAAAAATGTAGTTATGATTCTCTAATTTGATGCGATAAACCACTGACCAGTGCTACTGGCACTATGTTAGTGCCCTCAATATGTTCCTTACTATTTTTATAAGTATTAGTCAAAAGGAATTTCCTCTGCTAGGATCAAGAAATATTACTGTGTAAAACATATTTACATTTTAAAGACTGCATTCGGTCAACCTAGTATCACTGTACATCTGTTGAGTTTGTTCAAATTCCAAAAATGGCAACCAGACATTATGGAATCAATATAATTCCTAAAAGAGCTGAGACTGTTTAGTCTAGAGACCAAGAGACTGGAGGAAAACAGGATAATCATCTCCAAATATGCAGAAAAGACCTTCAAAGAGAAAAGGAGTAAAACATTCTCTTTGTCCTCATTGAATATATTTAGAAGCAAAGGCTTCAACTGCATCAGAGAGCTCTGGTGAAACTGCTGGGAGAACTTTCTAACAGGAAAGCAAAACACCAGACTAAGTTGCTTAGGAGGCTGCAGCATCTTCCCCAGAGGGTTTTATAAAAAAGCTCAAATCTATGCGAGGAAGGGGATATTGCACCCTTTACATAGGCTATCAAAGAAGAATGTATTGATACTCCCTTTTTTTTTTACATTATTTTCTAGTGATCTGTACTTTTCCTGGTTTTCCCATTGACACACTTGACACACTGTTTCAAAATAACAGCAAACCTGAGGAATTTAGGATGAAATTTCTTTTGTAAAAGTACATTTTTGCTAAACTTTCTGCAGGTAGATGCTTCATCATGAGACTTCCTGGTCTAGACCAAAAGTCAGTTTTTATTTTGTAAAGAGCGTATTTACAGAAATCACAGCAGTTTTGCCTTAGGTATCTTGAAAATAACCTGGCAATAGTCCCAATGAGTAATGCTGGGTAAGAAGCTGTATTTGTACCAAGGAGAAGAAAAATATAGCTACAATTCTGCTATGGCTTCTGCTGCTTCTGCCTTTGCTGCTTCTCAAGACTTTTGCACATATACACACCTAGTGTATATCCATATTTTTAAATATATAAAATTTGCAGGTAAAACACTAGAGACAAAAGTAGTAAGAAATGTAACAGGTAGCTGAACTTTATGGTGTCCATAATTTTACTTGCTAGAATCAGAATCTTGGTGTTTACAACAATGTCAAATAACTTTCTCATGCTTCTGTTGTGATGCCACATCGACTTCTGCTGACATTTACATCGTTGGCATGAAGGGAAAACAGCCTCACCTCTGAGAATGAAAACCACAGGAACACATTTATTCAAGATATTCTATATACATGTATAGCTAAGCTCTCTCAGGTCTCTGCAAATGAGGCTGATTTCACATCACAGCCCTTTTAAAGAGAATTCACTTAAGTAGATTCATTTGCATTTTAAAGAAGGGTGTAGGAGGTAACAATTAAGGAAGAAATTCTTAGTTTTATTTGTTCCTTTTCACAATGTCTTAAACCCTTCTTCCTAATATCTCACTTCTGTTTTATCATTCCTCCCTCCCATTCAACTCAAAAATAAATAAGCCCAGAAATATTTCCTTGACCTGATAATGACCAGGTTAAGCTGCAAAGTTTTATATTGTGGCAGATTCAATGGGAATAAAACAAAATTGAAAATGAAATGATAAGCACACATCTTTAGTGCTCTGTGTCTCTGCTTAGCCATTTATTTTTTTCATCCCTGCTGTCTGTAGTGCTATGCCCTTTCTTTGGGAGTAGTATCATGCTCCTGTTGCAATATCATAACATTCTAACTCTGGTTGTGGCATTTATGTAGATAACAAACCTGAGTGGACACTGATTCCCAGTTTTCTGGGAGGAAATTTTAACTTCTATACTCTACTCTACAATTAGCATATTCAAATGGAAACAGCTACAAGTGAAAAGAAAAATTGACTCCGTTTGTTACCAAGAAGGTTTTGATAAAAGACTTAAGGTTTCTTGTAATGTTTTAAGTTAAGAGAAACCATGCCTCAAAATTAAACTTGAAAAGCACATACTGTAAGTTAAAGTTATCCGGAAACAACAATCAGCTTAGCCTATTTGGGAATTTTAAATGTGTCGCTTAGTCTGAGTTTCTTGATCTCAAGGTGGGGTTATGTGGGAAACAACAGTTTTGTAAACAATGTAAGCAGCAACCACAGCATATTTCAGGGTATGAAATTGCGAGCATTGCTGAGACATTCTTACCTGTACTCAGCCCTATATGTATTGGATAATTCATAGGAAGGAATGTTTTGCAACTCCTTCAAATATTCAGGATTTTAAATCATGAACTATCATAAAATTTGTCTACTTTTCTCTTAGTAAGAGAGTACTTTGCTTCACTCTGCTATGAGTCATGCTTGGACGATTTGAATTCTGTTGTGTTTAACAAGATTCAGACAATTCATTTTCTCCCAAGATGATAAAATGGATACAATATCATTTATGGTTGTAATTCTCTTTCATAATTTTGCTCAGCAATATTTTTTTAGTGGAATACTCATTGAAAATGGAACCATTACATGTAATGTAAACATTTCTGAATTGAGATGTTAACATTTAAAAATTGCCTCATTTCTCTTTAATGTGTTTTGCTGTTTTTCTTGCCTAATTATCATTCTTTTCAATATTTATGTTAACATGACCTTTCTCTGACTGAATGGCTTTAAGTGCTTCTAAAGCACTTATAGCACCATGATTTTTAAATTAAATTATGTTGTTGCAGAAGAGATTGCAATGTAGCCCACAGAATAGCAGGAAAGGAGCAAGTCTCTCTTAGTCCCAGAATATTAATGCAGTAATAGCATTTATTAGTTCACTTTTCGAATCAATGCAACTGTATCAGAGGAAGTATGACTCTGTTTCTTGTTCATGATTAGAAACATTCCAGTAAATTTAATGCTGGTCAAAATTGTCAGATTGAATAGCCGTGAAAGATTGTTAATGTTGTAAAATGTTTATTACTTTTATTTATTATGCCTTCATCCTGCTGACAGAATTAATATTACACCATAGATTCTGTTTGCCCATGGGAAAAGATCACAGGAACACAGGCAGTAAGATTTGGCTCCACATCTTGAATTTTCAGGTCAATGTTATTCCACAGCCAAAACCTACTCTTTTGAAATCTGTGAGGTCTTGGGCCGCAGCATGTGCAATAATAAGCAAATGCAAAATTTTCTTGTAAACAGTGTTTACTTTGATTTTCAGCATATGCATTCTGTTTGTCTAGAATTTAAGAGTAAAGACCAGACAATCAACTTTCACTATGAAACCTGTTACTGTAGTACCAGCCTTCCTAAATGTTTCTTCTTTCATTTTCACCCCGAAAAAAAAAAGGAAAGTTCTTCTCATTCCTTCTGCTGTTCTCTGTTTAGAGATGACAATGAGTAAGAATATGATGCCCTGAAAAATGTGTATGATACACATCAAGAGAGAAAGAGGAAACAAAATAAATCACTGAAAATAAAATAAAACAAGATGCAGATATTTAATATTTAACTTTTTAACATTGAAAGATGTAAAAAAAATTAAAGACAAAATAAGACTGAAGGAAAATAATGACTGTTAAAAGACTTCATAAAAATTAGACATTAAAACAAAAACCCAAAACCAAAAATAGCTTGTAAATTGTAGCAAGAGGAATCAGGTAAGCTTTAACTGAAAGAGTCACTAATTAGCAAAATTTTAATGTACTCATCTCACTCTTTAATTCCATTTGATATAAAAATGTCAAATAGGAAAAAAAGAACTGGCAGCTAACTGTCAGTAAGTTCACTTAACTTAGTTCACAAGGACCCCACAGAACAAAGCCTAATCCAGAAGAATGCTGAGTCTTCAAGGTTTTCTGACCTCAAAGGCTGAGCAATTGGGAATTATCTGACACTGTACTTTGTACAGAGCTTGCTTGGGCTCAGTTCCTTAGCAGAATTAAGGAGGAGGGGGATTTTTCCCCTGTACGCAAAATGCATGTAGTCTGGTCTTGATTGACTTTTTCTTGTATTTTTAGAAGGTAGAGAATAAAAAAGGGAACCATTTGCAAGGTCGATGAATAAGTCAGGAAGGCCAGGATCTTAAGGCAAGTTGCTATAGATGAGAGGTGTGCATGGATATTCCAGAATATGAGGACAGAAAAACATGACATTCCTAGAATCATAAATTGTTAAGATTGGAAAAACTTTTTTAATTAACAAATCCAACCATCAAGCTAGTACCACCATCATGTTCAACAACAAGCCATATCCCAAGAAATCCACATGTTCTTTGAACACTTCTAGGGATGGTGGACCACACAACCTCCCTGAGAAGGCTCTTAGGAAACCTGCCAACTCCTTCCCTGAAGAAATTTTTCAATATATCTAATCTAAACCTCCTCTGGTGCAGCTTGAGGCCCTTTCCTCTCATCCTTTTCTTTTTCCAACATTGAATGAACTTGTTTTGACCATCAAGTTTCTGACACATCAACTTTGTGTCAATAGCACTAAAACAACTTCTCCAACACACCACGCTTCCTTCATGGACATCAGGCTTGGCCAGGTAAAGTTTAACACTTGGTGTTCACAGAAGATGCTCGAAAGATTGGCAAGATATAGGGGAGCTCCCTCTAGGAAGTGTTCAACTGGAGCTAAACAAGACAGGATCCCTGCCAAGAGCCAAACAGCACGAAAAGAGGAGAAGGGAAAAAGCAAAGAGAGAAATAGAGAATACAATTTTTTTTTTCTTTCTTTCTTTTTTTTTTTTTTTTTAATGGGGAAAGATGTCAAACTGTCATGTTAGTCTCTGCTGAGGTTCTGAGCACGAACAGTTTCCAGGGTAACTGTTGTGCCAAGCCTCAGCACTTATGTATTTTTTCCATTGATAATTGCTAATGTGAACAAGTGCTGGCTTGCACTTTACACCTGCCTGCCTTGTAAGTCTACTTTAATTGGATGTGCCAAGATTGAGGAAAAAGTAATCTGCCCTTTCAAGACAAGTGACAGATAGATAAAGTGTTGCTTAGGCCTTTACTGTAACAATTTTGCTGACAAAATTACCATGAATTGTCTTCCCTCTGTGCACATATACTGCCTTTGTTTATGGAATCAAGCGTTTAAGCTTCAAAGTTCATTATAAGTAAATATGCCATAAAGTTTTCTGGAATATCTTGGTACTATGTGGTGAAAATCTCCTTTTACCCCCAGAATTCAGAGTGCTTCATTTTATATGCATATATGAAAACAGTTTTTCAAAGGGATGGAAAAAATGAGGAAAACTCCTAAAACGTTACCATCCCTATATATATGTATATATATAAAGTTCTTTAAAAAAAAATGGTTCTAAGGAAAAACCCTGGAGACAAGTTTTTAAAAAATGATTCTGCTGATAGTTTGTTCCACAACCTCAGAAGTGATGTGGAACTTTGGAGTGATCAGTCTTTGAATGTCTTATTCAAGATATTCTGAAGACTGACAGAGAACAGCAGCATCTTAAATTCCTTAATAAGTTCCCCTGAAAAAAATTCAGGCTGAAAGCCAAGGAACACAGGAATCTGATTTTTTTTTCCAGGACCACAACTTCCTTAACTGTATGATCTCTATCCGTATTTAGGACTACACTACAAAATTCTATCAATAAGGTTTAATTCACTACTAAGCTGCACAAGATTGTCCCAAAAGATATGGAAAAGTTATTAGAGGGCCTTCTTTGCTGTTGTTCTCTTTTTTCTTCCTTTCTTTTTTTTTTTTTTTTTTTCCTGATCATCAGGAGATTATAGCATTTCTATGCTTTTTATTTTCTTTTCAGAGCTGCATCAAGCCTGGCCTGATCCATTGCTTAGTGTATACACTGTGTGTAACTGTCTTTCCTTGATGTTGATTTCCTAGTGCACTTAAATGAAGTTTCCTGAAACCAATATGCCAGAGCAAATTAATATATGAATAATACATGGTGCTTTTTTTAGCAACTTTCATCAGAAGACCTCAAAGAACAGCATGAAGGATGGCACGGAGATTGCCTTATACCATTCCAAAAAGGAAATACTGTGAAGTTGCACTCCTTACCTAGAATTGCACAATCAATGAGGGTAGAAATAGGAGAAAATTGTCCTACTTAACCAAAATTATCCTAAAAGCTAGACAGCATCAAATATATCAGTAATTCTGATTGCATAACCTGACTTCATTCTGAGCAGTGCCCAAGGTTTCACATGCCTCTCTTTGCTCCTGTAGGTCTGATTGAGGATTAAAAGGTTACAGTGTACGGAAGAACACAACTAGTTAGTCCAACCCACCAAGATGCTTGGCAAGATAGAGAAATAGAAGTGAAATTAGTGAAATACCAAACCTACTCCATAAAACACTATGAATGCTAGATAGGCCTTTCATGTTCAGAAACACAGTGGACTCAGAGGAATGCTATTTTCATTCAGATATTTAGGTTAAAAGCTTAAAAATGGGAAGCTGCTGAAACTGCCCAGGAGAGCAGGGGATTTGAAACACCTTACTTAGGATTCTTTTAATCCATGTTTTCAGGGATATTCATTTACTTACGTAATTCCCCCATGAGATAGGCTCATGAGGTTAAATTCTCTCTCATATTTCTGCTTGGTCACAGTGTCATGGTGATGAGAGAATTTGGAAGTACACAGAAGTAAATGAGAGTGTCATGTGGTTACCACAGGTGATAAGCCCCAGCTGTAATGAAGTATTGGCTGGATGAGCTTTTATTAGTGGCTGCTGCACATAGAAGTGTATAATGTCATGCTATGGGTTAGTAGTGCTGACCAAAGTTTAGGAGTTCATCAGAGTTTACCCTATCACACTTTCCAATGTCATCAGAAAGAAATTTGATTCACTTTTTAGTGAAAAAATTGACCTAGATTTTCAGCTTCACCACCGAGATGCTTATAGAAGCATCTGTAATGGAGTTTATCCACAATGATTGTGACTAAAGTGTAGCAGCAAAAGTATGATATATTGGAGAACTGCAATGCAATAGCAAATATTGGTCTAATGAGGAAGAAAAATAAATTGTAGAATTGAGTTTCATAAACAGATTAATTTAAACAATCAGATAAAAAGTTATGATCTTTTAAAATCTGCATTATGAGAGAAATCCCATTGGAGGTTTTAAAGTGGTCAATTTTATTTTTATTTCATAGTCTATCAATTTGAAAACATCACAGCAGGGAAAACTGAAAAATAGATGGGCTCTGACTTTACAGTTAAGCAAGAAAAAGTTACTCCCTGAAGATGTATGATCCATTCAGCTTTCCAAAGAGAATTAGGGAAAAAACCTAGAAAGCAGATCAGGAAAATGTACTTCTTAGAAGTGCTGTGGCTGCCTGGGGCTGATATCTGCCATTTATCCAATATCATGATGCAAAAAATTGTATCTTGGCCTGTATCAATAATAGTGTGGGCAGTGTGACCACGGGAGTGATTGTCTTGTTACACTTGGCATTGTGAGGCTGCAGCTCAAGTATTAATGAAGTTTTGAGCCCTTACTTCAAAAAGGACATTGAGGTGATGGAGTGTGTCCAGAGGAGGACAACAAATCTGGTGAAGGATCTAGAAAATATTTCTTTTGAGGAGCAGCTTACAGAGCTGGGGTTGTATAGCCTGGGGAAGAAGAGGTTCTGGGGGATCTCATTGCACTCTACAACTGCCTGAAAAGAGGATGAAGTGATGAGAGGCTCATCTCTTCTGCCATGTTTGAAGTGAAAAGATGAGAGGAAATGGCCTTAAGTTGCAAGAGGTGTTTCAGGCTGGATATTAGGAAAAAAAATTAACTGAAAGAGTGATTAGGCATAGGAATTAATTGCTGAGGTCAGTGGTGGGATCACTGATTCTGGAACTGTTCAAGAGGTATCTGGATGTGGCAGTTGGGGACATGGGCTAGGGGTGATTATGGTGGTGCTAGGTAGGCAGTTGGACTAGATGATCTTGATGATCTCTGCCAGCTTTGAAGATTCTGTGTCCAAGGCCAGCTTGGATGCAACTTTGAGCAACCTGGCCTAGTGGAGTGTGTCCGTGCTCATGGCAGAAGTTTGGAACTAGGTATTATTTATGTCCCTGCCACTCAAGCAGTTCTATGATTCTGTGATAAGAAGATAGGATTATGCCCCTGTTGACATGTTAAGACAAGTCACAAAGTCAAGAAAGTTTATCAATTGGGGTTGCAGCCATGGTGATCAATATGGAGCAAGCACTTACTGGGTTCTCTGCAGAGCTGGAGCTTCATTTTTAGGCCAAGAGCTCATGGCAGGCATAGTTTGTAAATTAATTACAGGATTCAATTGTGAAAAAGTGGAATCTGAGAGTCATGGAAAGGGATCTTCAAATGAAAACTTCAATCATACAACGTGAAACTTTACACATTTGTTTCTTTCTTTGTTCTCATGAGCATATGTTACAGGACAGGTACTGCAGCCTATATTGAGTGATCTCTCTGTGACAGTCCTTTAATCAACCACCCTTTGCTTTATTATTTGTAAAACTCAGTATAAGGTAGACCAGTTCATGCATTTCCCTCTTGTACAATTGAAGTCAAAGACTTATCAGCAATGTCACTTATTTATGCCCTACAATTTTACCTGGGGGAAAGGCAAGCAATGGCCAATGTCCAGTTTGGTTAGTGCAGTCTCACTATGATTTCCCTGTTAGCTGCTCCTCACCACAAAACAAAAAGGCTCAGCAAGAAACTGTGGAATCAGAAGTGGCTAGAAGGGGACCAGAAGCAGGGTATCAGTGTTTGACACTTTTCTGTACAATTAAATTCAGCACCGCAAATAGCATTTTTTCCCCCTGAGAGGACAGGGTTTTTCTGGCATGCGTGCATGCATTCATGGATAGATAGACAGACAGATAGAATTAATGCTCTCTCTCTCTCCTTTAACTCTGATATACTGTATGAATGCAGTGTCTTGCAAGGATTATGTTGTTACAGGAAGGACACCACCGTTGCTGGTAAAACAAGAAGTTTAAGCAGGAATATTCAAAATTATTCTATTTTTTTTTATTTACTTGTTTATTTGTTACTCATCTGCTCTGACAGATTTCTTTTCTCATTGTATTTTTCATCTTTCTTTTCTCCAAACTCAAGTCAAGAATTTGCTTTTCCTCTGACTTAAAGAACAGCATTACAACCTAAGTGATCAACAATTGCAAGTGCCCATTTAATTATTATTGGACTTTAGAACTTTTTACTCATTAGCATTAAACTGGTGCACAGACATGTAGTCCCTGCAGTGTGAGAAGTAACTAAGGTCAACTTTTAAGAGCAAATCAAAAGAGAAAAGCACCACCAGTGTAGCAGAAATTAGAAAGAAAATAGAATGGAAGAAAATAAGGAAGGAAATCCTCCTAGATTTCAGAAGTCATTATCATCCAATTCTTTCGTTCACATTAGTGCAAGGTAGAGTGCTTTCACTGAAATCCATGATGAAAAAAACCCCGACCTTTTCCTTTAGGTACAGACTTCAGTTACACTGGCTTAAAATAATAAACTTTTCTCTTAGCAATGCTCAGCTAACTGCCAGCATGTCCCCTCATAATCATCCTGAATTCAATGTCAGGCTATTTAAGTTAATACATCCTCTCTTTGATTTAAAGTTTTATATTATCCTGAAAAGCAGGGAGAGCTGAAAATCATGAAAAAAAAAAAAAAAATAGAACTCAACTGATAAGTTGTAAGTCATTAAATTATTATAACTCTATCACATTCATAAGTGTGTACTCTATCTTTATTCTTGTCTAGAATTTGTGAAAGGCCAAAACAAAAAATACATTTTCCTGATTTCCACACTATTAATCTGAGGGAGAAGCAAAAATTTGACATAGTCAAGTAAAGTAATAAGTAAAATCTTGATCAGATAAATATGCAAATTTTAAGAAGGAAAAAAAAATTAAAATTTTTCTGTAGAGAAAAACTTTTTCTAGACACACTTTTTCTGGTTCATCATTTTACATTTATCACCTTAGCTATCAAAGGCAAAGGCAGCATGTAGGCTTCCCTCTCTATGTGTGAAGGACAATCCACAAAACTTGTGACAAATATTGTTCCTGTAATTTGCAGCCACTGTTTGTTTGGGGTTTTTTTCAGGCAACTTGGCTGGGGGATTTTTATTTTTTTTTTTTTTTTTTTACTTTCCCTGCTGGGTGTCAGTAGCCTGCTGCTAAAAGCATAACAGCTGGGAAACAGGAACAGAACAAGCTGGAGACAACTACTTGCAGAAATCTCCTTTACCTGTGAATTTATTTTGTGACTAGAGTTGCTATGACAGTGGTGATTGAGCTTAAACTACTGAAAGATCTTGGTCACTTTTAGATAAGTGCTAAAATGGTTGAGTCACCATCTCTGGAACTGTTAAAAAAGTATGTGGATTGAAGATATATATGGTTTAGTGGTGAACATAGTGGTGGTTCTAGGTTGATGGCTGGGCTTGATGAACTTAGAGATCTTTTCCAGCCTCACTTATTCTATGATTCTAAGGCTCGGACACTGGGATGGTTAGATTTGAGGCCAAGATCCACATCAGATTTAGGTCCAGAGTTAGCAGCATCAAAATTTCCCAATTTCAACTTCAAATGACAGTAAAATCTGGTTGTCAGATCACTTCAAATAATTTCTAGAACTTCTTAGGAACTATGCGTTTTCATAATTTTGACTCCCCAGAAACCCAAAACTAAAGGACCTGTCACTGCTCCAACAGTTTCAGGGAAAACAGGAAATACTCTTCCATTCAACAAAAGAAAAGATTATCAGTGTGCTCAATGCAGTTAGCCAGAATTTGGGAAGAAGAGAAGAGCAAATGGCCTCAAGTTTTGTAAGGGGAGGTTTATATTAGATGTTATGAAAAAATTCCCTCTGGAAAAGGTTGTCAGGCATTGGAACAGGCTGCCCAGGGAAGTGATGGAGTCTCCCTCCTCAAAGGTGTTTAAAAGACGTGTTGATGTAGCACACGGTGACGTGGGTTAGCAGTAGGCTTGGCAGTGCTGGGTTATCAGCTGGACTTGACAATCTTAAACAACTTTGCAGCCTAGAAGGTTTTGTTTCTATGGTTCTATGAATGTTTTCTGCTTCTGTATCAAGACCATCTCCCATGGTGTTTTAACAGTTTGTGAAGATGAAATTATTTCAGAAGGATCCTGACTAGAAGTTAAATGTTTTATATTGGTTTTATATTACTATTGTGTATCACTTTCTTAAAAGTATATATGTAACATATGTGTACATGTAAATGTGTGTGTGTATTGAATGTTAAGTATTACAAGCTTAAGTGGATGGAGTATTTTTTGCCCTAGGGGGATACAAGATGGATAACAAAGGTGAACAGTTGTATTATAAGTTAGATATTTTGATACTATTAAGTATACCTGGACCAGTTTTTCCCACTGGGTGTATGTGTCAGTAATCCTATGTTTAGGTCCAGGAATGGAGGCTCAGTGACTCTACTACAGACAATTTTTTTTTTTTTTTTATAGTGTAATATGCTGCGATTGAAATAAAAATGAGCATCCTGTGCATAACAGCTCAGAAAATCTGTACAAACCCATGATATAAAAAGATGGTGACTTCCTAAAAGCTCTTTGAATGGGCAACACAAGAACAGCCTTCTGTTCTGTTGTGTTGCCTTAGTTTAACATTCATTAAGTGTTTCACAATACTATAATCTCCTCATAGCAAATATAATTAAACTTTCTTTCCTCTGGCACTAAATAGAACTTCATTATTACTTTCTAACTCCATAACTGTACAAGAAAAAAAAAAAAACTTTCTGAAATTGAAAGTCTTTTTCCAATTTCATTTTTTTTTACTTTTTTTTTATTTTTTTTTTTTTAGGATGGACATATTTCTTTGGAGAAGATGTTCTCTGCTTCTTGGACATTGGTGAAAATTGGTAATTAAGGTAAGAGAAATAACTACAAATTTTCTACAGTTTCACAGTCTTGAAGTCTCTCAGGGCTTGAGAAGTCATGCCTGTAATTCTCTTTCTGTGCCTCTTCTTTATTTGTATTTCTTTTAGAAATTCAAGTTACTTTGTTGCATTTTTAATGACATAAAGACTAAGTTGTTACAGGAGCTTATTTAGGTAAACCAGTACCTGTGGGCTTCCTGTGTTTGTTGTTAGAGATGCCATCACAGATTTGAATTCTACCAGCCTGCAGGAATAGATTGTCCTTCTAAAGAAAACAATTCTTTTTGTGAAGTAACTCACCCTGCAAGAATTTTAAGGCCTGAGGATATAAATCTGCTTTTGGAACACTTTATAGTTTAGCATAAAATTTGAAAAACAGCTTTAAAAATTAGGACCCTTCACTCCCACTAGAAGAAAAGAAGACTTATGGGATTTGCAAGTTTTGATCCCTCCACCCCTAAACAACTAATTTAAGAACTGGTCTCTAAGTCACCTCATTTTCCAGTGAGGTTCATTTTCTCCTATATCTTGGATTTAAATAGGCAATATTGGTGTATTAAGACTAAATTACACACTTCTTTCTAGAGGCATGGATTAACAAACAAAAAGTTCTATCATTTTAAAGAGTGGGGTACACAAACACCAGCACAAGCCAGTGGGAGCTGATCTGGCTATCTCTTGTAAGGGCTTTTTCAAACCCTTGCTCTAAGCAGCACTATGAATCAAATCAAATCAAATGATTAGATCAGAGATAAACTCAGGAAAGGTGGGAGGCCAATTCTCTGAAACAGAAGGATTTACCAACCTGTTATGCTCTGTCTGGTGGGATTACCACCAGCAGGTGCAGTATGGAGTTTGTCTGGCAGCCTGCTCAGTTTTCTGCACAGCTCATCACATCTCTAGCTGGCAGTGCGCTGGCTGGAAAAAAGGGATGTAGGAGTGTTGTTTTCTTTAGATCACTCACTTATTTACTAATCAGAAAAACAGTGTTTTTAAAGCAATTATATAACTGGAAAACTGTTCAGGTGTCCTAAAGAAAAATTTTAAGGATTTCACATACACAAAATAACAAAAAATCAGCAGTATCTACTGAAAAAAAATAGATATGGAGGTATGTAATATGTGACCAATTCTTGATTATTTCTGTCACATGATAGACTTGTCTGTTTTGAAGAAAATCTTATAGACTTCATATTTTTACAGCTGAATTAATAGGAGATGTGTTATGCTGTCTGCTGTTGCCTGGGATCATCTTTTCTGCATGGTGTTGGCACAGTTAATGTTATTATATTAATGTCCAGTTACAGTTCATCAAGGCTGCCAGATAAAGCAATGATGCTTTTTTGATAGTTTGGTTAAGAAGTCTGTCATCATTGTTCAGTTATAGTCTATAAGGAAAATGCCTAAGGTTACACACATGCAAATGTGTTTATATATGGGCAACAGTATACACTCTCTATGCAGTCTATAGGTTGCAATTGGTGTTAAAATGATGGTTGAACCCATTCTTTGCAGGAAGCAGAAAATGATCAGTTTCTTTTTTACTTTGTTGCAAATTAAATCCTCAGTGGCATAGTACCTAGAAAAGCCCTAGTCATGGCCTTTGAAATTTCTAAGAGAACCAAGACCATAAAGCAAAGGTTGCATTTTACCCAAAAAATATTTTGAAAAATCGGAAGTATTTTCTGTGTTCTGCAGTTCCTTTACCCCTTGTCATCAAGACTACATATTGCTGATACATTATGTTCATGTATTTAATTTTGTTGGTCACATTTCATTATGTCTTGAAGTGTAATTTAACTTGATTGATGCAAATTGACAGATTATATCCAAGTTCTAGTTGCTAGCAGATACTGAGAATCTTTTGCCCTTACTCTACTTCAAAGCACATGTCTGCATTTCAGATGATGTTTCTACAGTCCTGTGTGAGAAAACAATCATTTCTTGCTAAACTAGATCCACAGCTCTGAATTATCCTTTCTTAGGAGCCTTGTGGTATCTGGTAATTTACATGTAATGTGTGATACTGGAAATGTGAGTTTAAATGTAAATATATCAAAGCATCATTCTAACAGAATTTTAAGCTCTTATATAACCTTGAGACCAGTTTATACCTATCAGCCTATAGGACTTCTTACTAAAATTAAACATAAATTTATATCCACTGCTTCTAAAATATATCACTTTATTTCTTTGAAGTAGCATAAAAGTAACTTCTGACTGTTTCTGTTAGCCAATGTTTGAGTGACAAATTGCTATTAGCAAAAGAAGAGAAAGGCAGTAGAGTCTGCATACTCACATTTAGAGGTCCTATAGTGACAAATTCCGAAAAGCACAAGAATGTGAACAACATGTGATTTTAAATGTAGGACAAAAATTGGAACAATTGCATTTTTGCAAAAACAATCCCCTCATTTTTAGCTGTGCTAGCTAGTGAAACATCAGAGATTTTTAAGATGCTGCTTTTCAAAGTGTGGTTAGAAAGCAATCTCTCATAAAATGCATGTAACCTCCAGAGTCTGAGCATAGTTCCTGCATGGCCACCTGCAATAGCATGCAGCAAAATCGTGAAAACTTTGAATGATTATTTTCCTAAAGCCAGCACTTAAATTAGACCTTCCTTAAGAATAAATAGCTGTTGAATATGGAGCAGAATCAGAACTATGAAACTAAAATAAGCAAGATTCCTTAAATAAAAGCAATTTCAGACTTTCAATGAAACCTTATTTTATTCTGGTAGAGGCTATTCAGAGAATTTCTGGTGATTAAAAGGCATTCAGCCATGAATGGAAGGAATGCATTCAAGCCTCAATATGTTTTATTGCCAGGCTTTTAAAGACTCTGAATCCCAACCACAATGGTGAGCGACAGCATTCTCTGTATTTTGTTAGAGAGAGAGGGAAGGCAGAACTCCACTGCCTGTATCGTATGGATCCCAATCAGATGTCAGTGAATATAGTATACATGTAGACATATAACCTGATTTTTTTTTTTTTTAGGTTGAATCATCAAATGAAGCCTAGTTGTAGCATTAAACAGCTAGTCCATTTGAGTTTGTTAGATGGAAAATATGCATAACTTTAGTGGTGAAATTAAAGTCATAAATTCCTATCCGTGAAAGGAACATGGATAGCTCTATTATCTTCCTTCTTGAGATAACAAAACCAAAATATAAGAAAAAAGTGGCATCACCAAAAATGTGCTTTCTCATTGAACAGAAGCAAATATTTTTACATGCAACTGTAGGAGAATCTCTGGATATTTTACTGAAGATACAGATAGTGTGCATCATTCAGGTACTGTCAGAGGAACAGAAATGTTCTCTTCCAGGAATGTATTGTTGAAATATATCTGTCACTGGATGCCATCTGGTCCATCATAAAACAAACCATGTTGTATTTCAGAGGTATCTATTCATAGTTCTTCCTAAGAACATGGCTGCTGACAGAATGGGACAGTATGCAGGAGGGAAGGAACGTATGGGAAGCACAGATTATTCCAGGATACGTTTCTCCAAAGTTGATGCCCTGTAGTTCCCTGAGTTACATCACCCTGAAATACAGCTTGTTTGATATCTGGAGTCCAGTGGCAACAAAAGTCATGTCTTCACAGTATCTTCTGACAGACAAAGTTTTATTTGAGTTATGAAACATGACCAGAACTTGCTAGATGATGCTGAATGCACTCCCTATGTTAGGGCCAGCAACATTTGTAGTCCTTTTCCCCTGTGAAATTAAGCAACTGCTTTCCAAAGGGGAATGGGGAGGGTATGCCATCATGGTCCTTCCAACCCTGGGTTACTGATCCTTGACTGTGGATACTGATAACATTGTGACGACTTAGTGTTGATGGAAGTGTTTTCTGTGAGAAAGTACATTTTATCTGAAACCCAGACACCTAGAAAAAAATATTTATTTTGTCTTCCAATTAATGTAGTATTAAAAGAGGGAATATGATTTTCTTGAAACTAAAATGTACAGAGTAATGAACAAAACATAAATAAAATAAGTTGCTTTGGTAAAAGCAGACATTTTAACTGAAATTGAAGTACTCTCAGCATTCTTTCTGTAACACCTTATTTCTGGACAGAATTAAGAAAAAATATAACAAATCTCTTTGAGCAGAATTTGTTCTGTGTTCAACTCCATTACACAATAGATCTGGATGTTCGGATTTTCTTTTCCTGTCTTGATCACAATTGTGTCTCTTGCCAGTTAAAAAGGCAACAGGGCACCCTAGAAGGTGAACAGCATTGGAGAACTGTTTTTTGCATGACTGGAAGCCAGACTACACCCAATCATTTTGATCATGGAGCAACCTGGTCTAGTGGAAAATATCCCTGTCCGTGGCATGGGGGTTGAACTAGAAGGGGCCTTTCAGCTCAAACCATTCTATGAGTCTATGGTATTGTATAAGAAGAAACTTGGCATACAGGCTCTTTCTGAAGTGACCAGACTAAGAGTTCAGGCCTTTAGAGTGCTAAGATATCTGACTCTATTCCAGACAGTCATTTCAGAAAAACACTGAGGCAGCCAATCCTGCCAATGCCTTGTTCAGCAATCCTTCTAGCAGAACAATATAAGGGAGTCTAAGTTATCTCTGTTTCTTGTGAATAAGGAGGGACTTATGAGATGCAGTGAGGGAGATGGCAACCACCTTCCAAATAGGATAAAGGGCTTGAAGCTTTATGACAGAGGGGGTTTTTTTGGGAGGTTTTATTTGAGGGGTTGTTGTGCGTATTTCTCTTTTTTTAAATCTAATTTTGTTGGCAGTTATCAGCAATGATGACCCCATCTATCACAGGGCAATGAATTAGATACAGTACTTTTAAAATAAAACTAAATCAAGACATTGCCTTGGAAAAACAATGTTGTTTATGAGTGGTGTGATAAAACCAAAGATCATGTCATAGCAACTAACGCATCACAATTAGGGCTGACTGGCTTGTTTATCAGCCTCACCATAATCTATCATTACTTCTTTTGCTACTAAACCTCTGCATTATGATTTTCTGACAGTATCTAGAACTGGACTTTGTGACCCAGTTAGTGCTTTCTAGCTTTCTACATTCATTATACATCATTGGCATAATAAGTAATGTGTATGTGTTTTTATATATATATATATACACACATACATACTCAGCGGGGTTTATATATATATATATATATATATATGTATGTATGTATGTATGTATGTATGTATATATGTGTGTATATATATACACATACATATATAAAAACCTGCCAAGTTATGCTAGTCAATATTTTGTAGTAGATACAGGTCTGCCAATATATCAAACCACAACAAATGTACAATGTCATTTTCTCCCCTGGATTTTATAGGAAATTTTGTATACATGAGACATATGATCTTATTGTACCATGATGTACTATATTCTGATTTCTTCCAACTCTTGCCTATGGAATTGAAGTCTTCTTAATATACTTTCCAATGGAACTATTTCTGTGCTTTCTATTCATAATCTTTGCTGTTTATTTCTATTGTCAGCTTTAGACATAATTTTTTGCACTTAAGTAGATATGGAGAATTATATATCAGATCAATATCTGGAACAAAATTCATTACTGTGTGCCCCTACAAAATAAATTAAAAAAAAAAAATCTGGAGAAAAGAGATCTTTTCCCACATTTCTACTTTTTCAAGTCTATAAAGTTCATGAAATAAGCTATTTTGAGACAGATCCTGAGGCGTGGATATAAAATCAGCTATTTCTTGTGCTTATATATCATATTTTCCTGACAAGATATTGGGTATTTTTTGATGAGGTTTTGTTATGTGGTTGCCAGGCAAATCCTATGAATTCTTGTGCCTGCATTCCAGCAGCATGCAAGTCGAAGATACTTAATGGACATTGCTACTTCTGCTTGGCAAATGAAGCCCTGTTTGATAGAATTTCAATTTTGGTAAAAAGTTAAAAAAGAGTACTGAATCTTCTGCTATGAAAGCGAAAATGTTTGAAGGTGACTAATGTTATTACCACTGTATAGAAAATTTGGTTTCCAAACACTTTATTTTCTTGTGTCTGTGGGATGTGACAGGAGAAGGTGATGACTGCTTTTAAAGTGGGACATCAGTTACAGAGCTGTTCATAAATGTAGTTTGTTCGGCAATAACATCCTATCTCTCTGCTTTTTCCTTTCTTCAAGGGGCAGTAGGCCTAAACATTTAAAAGAATTCTGGTTTTTAACTTTATATATAAGAAAATTTTAGCTGTAAGTCCTGACTACAATAATTAAAAATGCATGGGAATCTCAGTTTATTTCTTTGTTTTGCATTTTGTTGGAGTATTTCTGTTAAAACCTCATTAAGTCATTACATTGCCAAAACTACTGGTTCAAACTGCATTATGAGTTTGTTCTACTGTGTATCAATGTACAGCCTGATGTGCTGTACATTGCACCACACCGGATGCTCGTTGCTGCTGGAGCTGTACTTGTCAAACAAAAATCCCACTATTTGCAAACTTGAGCTTCTATTAAATAACCATTATAAGTGATTTACACAGATGATATAATCCATTTGAGTAAGCTGGTGCTTAACTTCATAGGAGTCTTTATTCATCGAGTAAAAATATTTTTCAGGATTTTTTTGCTATATTTGATATGTGAACTTCCTGTACAAATACCTGCTTGAACACCTTTGCCTTGATTTTCACTTCTTCAGTTTTTGTTAAAAGAAGTGTTGAAAAATGATTTTGTTAATTATAATTGACTAAGATTATATATCACACACTGTTTTCTTTATTTCCCAAAATGTGTAAATATATCTTATTTTTATATCTTTTCTCTATATAGTATATACAATCACAATATTTGATGGAAGAATTTGCACACATTGGCCAAATAATTTTCTTTAAGACGAGTGACTTCCAGGCAGTACTGGGAAGTGAGCACAGCAAACAATGATTCCCAGGATGCAGTTTGGGTTCCAGAGGTTGATGAGTTTTGTTGCCTGTTTCATGCTAGCTGGCCTCTGCCGAAGGCTGGTGCTGGACACACCCAGGTCGTGTTCAGCTATGGATGTTCATGGTCTGGGGTTCATGCTTGCTGACTTCTGCATTGGCATATCACAGAGACCTTTGGGGCTAACAAGCATATGCCCTTAGAGGTGTGTGTTACAATTTCGCTAATTATCCTGTGCACTGAGGTCATTGCCTTCTGAACACCCAGCTTTGAATTGCTTTGTTAGCTAGTTTGGAAGGACAACCATTCTAGGACCTGCCACAGCCATGCAAAATCTTCCTTACTATGATCAAAACAAGCTTTATGGCTCCACAGAAACAAAAAAAAAATGAGCCCAAAACATTGAACGAACAACTAGTTGCATGAATAAAACATGATCTTACAATAAAACCATAGTTCTCCACAGTTCTTCCAAAATTTTACCAAGCTTCTAAAGCTATCTTGTAGGTTTTGTTATTTGCTCAAGGGACAGCATGCTCTAAAGATTTCTTTTCTCTTTTCCCTTTTCTGTGTGACAACTAATGCATCTATCAAGAAAAATTGCTTTGAAGAGATTGTTTCCTCTGTAGTACAAGATATTTTCCCCTCCCGATGCAACTGTCCATCATTCCCCGTAACTGGTAATGGGACGTCACGTGAGACTGGATGACTGTGTCACTTCCACTACTTCTCTAAAATTACTTGAGCATTATTCCTATTGTGTATTTATTACATTTCATTAGAATATTTTTGCCTTAAGGTTTCATTCTTCCCTCTTTTGCTTACAGCTTTATCAGCCCAAGTGGTATGTATTTTTTATGAGCTTTGTGTTATGAGAAATAATGCATAATGCATAACAAAATTTTTGCATGCTGTGTACATATCACATGCAAATGTTATTAAATATTCTTCAGTGAAGGAAATTGAAAAAAATTGAATATTAAAGGAATTTTTTCACAAAAATAAAAATAATGCCAAAATTTTAATAATTTAATGTAAAAATTTGCGTAACTAACCCATTCGTAAGTTACTGTGCAAATCCAGTTTAATGAGCTACTGCAAAGCAAGACCACTGTGCAATAACACTGCAATTTAACTCAATTACACAGATATAACAACATCTGAATTTTATAACATCTGAATCTGTCTTTTTTCAAGTTATAGTAATTAACCTTGCAAGATGTAGGTTTTACTTTGCATAACAATAACACACATGACTTGTTAAAGTTCAATTTTTCTGCCCTTACATTTACTCCTTATAAAAATCTTAATAAAATGCTGATATAGGATCATTCACTAGCCAATTTAAACTGATAATTCTTTCAAGACAATTTGTAAGCAATGCTTAACTGGAAAAAAATATATAATATATGTCCATTTATTTCTAATTTTAAAGTTTGGCCATAAAATATTAAGACATCAGATTTCATGTTAAGAAGCTTTCTATTGCAGACTTTTTTTTTCTTTTTTGGGCTGAAAACTAAGGTTTAGCTTCATCTTTCCTAACTCCAGATACCTAAGTTGTGTCAATTCCATTTCCTTTTTCATTTTCTGTAGAAGGAAGAAGTTGACTAGCTTAAAGTGATGTGTACTTTCCAGGAGTGGTCTTCCCAATGTCTGCTGGCTTCCTAAGATGGTGAATGACAAAGCCAGTTTTTCCCTCTGCATTTGCTTCTGTGTTCTCCTCAATAGCTATCAGCACCCATGAGCCAAACAACCTAATAAAAGTGGACAAGAAATACAAATGTAAAGGATTCTGAAGTAGCACTGGGTTTTCAAAGTCCCAGTGCATACTGTCTATATCTTAAGGTTTAAAACTGATAATAAGTTGATTTGAATATTTATTAATTTATTATTAGTGTGAAACATTGTCCTTTATTGAAAAGGATGTGTTTAAAATTGTTTTGAAGCATTCTTTGTTTTCAGTCTATAAGCAGGAGGAAAAGGGAAGTCTAATGTCCCGTTATCAGAAAGATTCATCCTTATGTTTCTTGTTATTATTCCACAAAATTGCTAACTGCTGTACATAAAACAACTAAGAAGTGTTTCTAGCCTAACCCAGAGATTAAAAGTGCATTAAATGAAACACATGCATAGGAGAGGAGTTGAAAGTGAAATGATCCTGATTAATGTGTTGAGCAGCATTTTCAGGATAAGTCACACCTAAATGTTACCTTTATTATTATCAATTCCAGACTCTCGGTAGATATTTTGAAACCATGTTTTGTGCTTTGTTGTGATGGATTTTGTTTTTATAAAAGTAGCTTAAGGTCCCTCTGCTAGGAACATCCTAAGTTGGACTCCAGCAGAACTACACTGTATCTCTAAAAGGGGGGCAGTGGATGGTGTTAGATGTAAGAGTTTTTAAACCTGCATATTGCCAGGAGCAACTGAAAGTCTAATCTTGACATGTACATCCTTTCATTTCATGAGTCTATTTGTTCACACCTAATCAATGATGTAATTTTAAATGATCAGATTAAGACAATTTGCCTCAGGAACAGACAGCAATTCAAAGAATTGCAGACACAGTAATACCAAGGATCAGTGATTTCCTATTCCACATTATGACAAAATTCAATTTAAAGTTACCATATTTTATCATAAAAAAGAAAATTAAAAAATCCTGATACGTGAGTTTCACATCCATACATCTACTGTGCTACTAAGAAAGCAAACAAACAAACAAACAAAAAAAAGGCAAAAAAAAAGGCAAAAAAAAAGGCAAAAAAAAGCACAAATGAGAAAACAGTAATTTTATGAAGATGGGGAAGAGAACTGCATTATGTATTCTTGTTATAGGAGCACATTCATTACATTTTTTAGATATCTGTATATGCTGCTGTTTTCTCAATGCCCATCATGGTGTTAACTAACCATGAAATAATGTCATAACAGAAGCAAATGTTTGTTCTTAAACCTTTATTCACCCATATCAATAAATCTGAGAAAGAATCTTCCTGTGGAGAAAAGTACACTGAAGAATAAATGGGTTTGTGTGTTATTCTTTTTTTATTTCTCCTTGAGTTTCAATTTAATAGATATATCTTTTTCTTCTAGGGTAAACACATGGGATCTGACTAAAAATATTTTTATTTCACTGTTCACTGGAAATGGCAATGGTTATTCCTGAGTGCATTACAAATGTTTGGAATAATTATGTTCACTACAGTATACACATAAGTTTGAATTCATGTAACTAAATTGGTGGTATAGCCTTTTAAATACATCTAAACTATGTTTATATTAGGAAGGAAAAGGCACTTCCTGACACATTAATAAATTTAAGCTGGTAATTAAAAGATGATGTTTAACCTTTAAAAGGGTGAGGTTCCAAAGCTGTAGTGTCATCATTGGGTAAAATTAAATCAAGTTCAATTTCTTTCTGAAAAACACCAGAAACAGGTTGTGCTTTTGATAGTGGGAGGGTGAAGTCAGTGGGGCAGGGGTTGTCCTCTTCGATATTTCAGCAAGGTCAAAAGGGACACATTTCTGCATTAGAAGCATACGTACAATCATAATATTAGTAGCTATGATTCAGACAAATAGCCAATGGTTTACTTCTGATTGCAAAAAATGTTGCAGTAAAAATGGTTCATGAGAAGCATGCTGGATACATCTAAATCTGCCAACTGAAGTAAATAGGTTGGTGGAAGAGAAGAAAATGCTGATGGAGGAACAAGAACCTGATTAGCACAACCACACCAGAAAAGGAGCAATTCAAGAAGGGAGATTTTTGTTTCAACTTTATATTTTTTTTTCTTCAGGTAAATTCCCTGAATTTTCTTGTTTTGTTAGCATTTCATGTCTAAGCTTCCTTTAAGTATATAATACAAAGCAAATAACACTCTTCTCTTGTTTTCTTACACACAGTGGTTTTAGAAACAGGTACAGCATGATTCAAAGACCTCTGAAGGCAAAGGACAAACTTGCATTAAGCTTTGGCAAAATCACCCTCCCTGTGGTTACTGCTCTTGCAGCATATGATAAATAGTGCACTGAACATATTTTCATTTAATCAGGGCCAGTTCTAGTGAACTTGCTGCAATCCAAAGTCAAACTCTCCATGTATTTATATATCTACACATTCACATGCTTCCTATATGCTTGGTGTAATTAGAAAATAACACTGTTTGCAGTTGTGATATCCTCATCTTCTGATTCAGCACAACAGGAAGGAGTGAGTGTAAAAATGGTCATTTTGTAAGATCTGTCACTGTCATAGCCAAATGTAACAGATCACAGTAAATTTGCCCATCAGTGTGCACATAGTAAATTACTTCTCTTCACAGACCATTGTGCATTTCCTGTAAGTATCCCTGGAAAACATTTCCTAGATAAAGGTTTTGAATTAATCAATCAACTTTTGTTTTTATAGCACCATTCTGGAAAATCCACTCATAGCACTTTCAGTAATAGAGATAAGAAAAACAAATCCATACTCTCCATTTAAGTCCAAAGCATCTATCTTCTTGACTATGTTCACTTAAGACATTTCAGCAGTGGAAGTGCCAACAGTTTTATACTTTTAAGAACTCTTTAACTACAAAACAAATAGCCACAGGAGACAATAGAAGTATCCCAGTTACAAAAAAGAATGTGGAGTCAAGTGGAACTTTGATTTGACCCTACAAATCATGTCTTAATTTTACAGTTTGGGAAAATTAGGAAATATTGTGAAGTCGTTTCTGAAGGTCACAGTGTGGCTGCTGAAGAGCAGCTGTGGGATTACTCAGTTACCCATAGATATTGACAATGTGGATGTCTGCAGCTGAGCTAGGATCAAGGCCATGAACAATAAAAGGGCCTCTTATGGCTCCAGTCAACTCAACTGTTCAGGACCTGACCACTCATGGCCTTCAAATGTCTGTTTCTCTCTTACAACCATTAAAGGTGTTGAGCATGATTAGCTCTGGTGCATACATCTACAGAAACCTCGCCTGTGTACTAAATGGGTTTTGGCATGAACTATAGCCGGACATCATAGTGAAGCTCCAGTTTAGCAGTGAAAGGTGAAAGATACCTAATAAGAAATCCAGCAAATCCTACATCAGACCTATGTAGCAAGATATTAGCAGCATGAGTTCATGTACTTAATAGTAGTGTGCAATGCCATTAGAGTTTTGGAAGAAAATAATGCCATGGAATGATGAAGCAGAAGCAGTATTCACCAACTTAGATAATGTTTTGTCATTTTTTAGAGGAACTAAAATGTCAATACAAGTATTATTTCTAAATATAAATAAGCTGGAAACTTACACAAGTTCCCAGAGGTGCCTAAATGTATTCAAAAGCTAGTTCCTCAGTAAAAGAAGGTGCTAAATGGATTAAATGTAAATTACATGCCAGGTTTCATCAGATGTTTCATTGACCCCTATTCCCACAAGTCACCCAGAGAAAATTATTAAGACATGTGGAGAGCAGAGCTAGAGCCAAAGCAGACGAACAACTGGGCAGAAACATGCAGAAAGGCAAAATGAAGGAACTCCTCATATGTGCAATACTCATAAAGAGCAATATTTTGGGATCCAACTTGGAAGTTCAAATCCTTGGAGAACTGGAGAGGAAGACCTCTGAACTATAAAGTGAATTTTCTGCTTCTGTTCATCCCACTGCTTCCTTGGCTGTTTTGCAGAACTTGTTCCTGTCCTGAGTTGTGTCTGGTTTTTTCTCCAAGCACCATGTCCGTGTTGTTTTGTGTTCACTGTATTTTATTTTGTAAGCTTCCCTTGTGCCAATTCAACTGGGGGGTGGGGGGGCAACGATCCATCTGCCTTTCCTCTGTGTGTTAGCACATTTACAGAGGATAATTTAGTAGCATCATACATGTGCAACATATGTTTTTGCAGATAAAATGATATATTACAGAATAAGTATCTCTATTCTGAATGTAATTGAAAAGTGGTTTTTGTTAGTAAAAAAAAGTCAAAGAGTTGCAAGGTCACTTATCTTTTGCTGTCAGGAGCTATCTAAACCTTTATTTGCACGTTTGCTGACAAGCTCTTTCTTCCCCTGGCAGGCTTAAAACTTACTTCTTTCATCTGTTCTTGAGGTAAATGTAAGTCCTATTCAAACAAGGGTCTGTTGAAATAGCCCTTCTCTCACATCATGCTCTCCTGACCTGAATTTGCTCATTCAGTAACAGTGAGATTCCAGTATTGTAATAGTACCTAAAAAATTAATCATCTAGTGTTATCAGTTAAACTACCTATGGTCTTTTAACAATACAGGAATTTTCAGACTGTGAAAAGTGCTTTCCTCTCTTTGTGCAAAGTAGCACACACCCAAGGTAGACATGTGTCTGTAATTTCCATGTGTTGAGTCTAAGACATCAATGATAGAGCAATCAGAAACTGTTAATTTGTTCTGCTGTACAGTCTTTCCCAAAACCTCAAACACCAAAGTCCCAGCTAGTCAGGCCCAAAGAGAAGAGGGCAAGTTCCTCCCTGCCCTTCATGGAGTCTGGAAATCATAGTTGCAACATCCTATCTTTTCAATTCCTCCACCAGTGCACAGAACAATGGTTTCTCGCATCATTTCCCTGTGACTATTTCTTTAATTAGAGCAACAAATAAAGATAATGATGGGTTGACAAAAGAAGCAGGGAAGAAGATTATAATGTTAGCAAAAATCATTCTAGTTCCATCATAGAGCCAGCAAACTCTTTGTGTGGCTACCATAAGAACTATCTTGAGGACTCCTATAAACACTGAAGTAATGGGTTGACTCAGGAAAATAAAGCCTTCAGAGCTCAATAAACTATAAAATTTGCTTTCAGTCACTCATATGCATTTTCAGAAACTCTAGGTTATGTGGGGGAAAAAGGGATTGCAAAGATGTCAGTATTTTAGTATGTGTGCAGAAAATCACTGAATACCTGCACGGACTTAAGAACACTGCATTTACTCCTGTCACAATAAAGAAATAACCCATTTACTTTTGACCAAGCAAGTTGGGTTGACCTTGGCTGAATGCCAGGTGCCCACCAAAGCTGCTCTATGCATCCCATCTTCAGCTGGACAGGGAACAAAAAATATACTGAAAGGTTTCTGGTCGATATAGGGACAGGAAGAGATCACTCACTGATTACTGTCATGGGTGAAACAGACTGGACCTTGGAAAATTTATGTATTGCTAATTGAATCAGGGAAGCTAAGAAAAACAACTAAAACTGAAAACAGTTGCCCCTGCCTTGTCCCTTCTTCCTGGGCTCAACTTCTTTCACTATTTTCTCTATTTTCTTTCACTATTTTCTCTCTGTCCCCCACCTCAGCAGTGCAGGAGGATGGAGAGTGGGAGCTTTGGCCAGTTCATCACACATGTCTCACACAAGTCCTTCCATGTTGGGGGGCGGTGGGACTTCTCACATTATTCCCCTGCTCCAGAATGAGGCCCCTCTCACACGAGGCAATTCTCTACAGACTTCTCCATCATAAGATTCT
The DNA here is from genome assembly GCA_013401135.1 of Cettia cetti. NCBI lineage: Eukaryota > Metazoa > Chordata > Aves > Passeriformes > Sylviidae > Cettia > Cettia cetti. The sequence continues at coordinate 41,751 of VZUI01034048.1, forward strand.
TCCCATGGGCTACAGTTCTTCATTAACTGCTCCAACATGGAGCACCCCTTCTGGGGGGCGCAGTACTTCAGGAACAAAAGGCTCCAGCACAGGTCTCCTTCATGGTCACAGGTCCTGCCATCAAACCTGCTTAGCATCATTCCACTGCAGAGAGAGCAAGGAGAGTGCAAGAAGCCTGCTCCAGTGCAGCCTTTCCAGGGAGTCCAGCCTCCTTCAGCACACCCTGCTCCAGCATAGGGTCCTCCAGGGGCTGCAGGAGGGTATCTTCTTTGCTGTGGATCTCCATGCGCTGCAAGGGAACAGCCTGACTCACCATGGTCTGCACTACAGGCTGAAGGGGAATCTCTGCTCCAATGCCTGGAGAATTTCTTCCCTCTCCTTCTGCACTGACCTTCAGGTCTGCAGAACTGTTTCTCTCACATGTTCTCATTCATCTCTTTGGCCGCAGTTTTTGTCCAATTTTTTATCTACTTTTCTTCCTCTTCTTAAATATGTTATCCCAGAGGTGATATCACTGTTGCTATGGTCTCAGGCTTGGCCAGAAGTGGGTCCACCTTTGGATGTGGATGTCATTTGCTCTGTTCCACAGGGGGAAGCTTCTAGCAACTTCTCACAGAAGCCAACACCTGTAACTCCCCAGCCACCAAAACCTTGCCACACAAACCAGACAGAGAAATATAAAAGGTATGACAGTGTTATTTTGTACCAGAATAACTTGTCATTGCAAGAACATTCTATTGACAGAAGACAATTTTGGGTTAATTACTTGATTTCTCAAAACTCTTAGCTATCCACTTTCCAGCCAGTAAGTATTGAACATTTGGTGATCTCTGATTTTTTACAGACTTCTTCTGCCATTCCATTTGCTAGCCACTTACTGATGATTGTCCTGGGAATGCCCTGACTTTCAAAACAGCAGTGTGTTTTCTACTGCTTGTGGTTGTCAATAAATTTAACAGATCAAGAAAAACACATCCTTGTTCATCGGGCACAGGCAACATGATTACCAGTGGGGATTTAATAGTTTGGATTGCCCTGAAATGAGCTACTATATCATACCTCTAGCTTTCAACTCATTTCATTAATGAAATGTTCCATAGTACCTCAGTAGAATTTTGGTGTTTGAGCAGACTTTATTCTTACAGAGACAACTAAAACATTGTTTAGAGGCTGCTCATCAGTTACTTACCTTTGATGAAACATCAGTTCTTTGACAACTTTTCTACATATAGTGTAAATAAATCTCAAGGTCTTAGAATTATAGAGTCACAAGACAATTAAGGTTAAAAAAGACCACTAAGATGGAGTTTAACCATTAACCCAGCACTGTCAAATCCACCACTAAACCATGTCTACTAAGCATCACATCTACAGGTTTTTGAACATTTCCAGGAACAGTGGTTATACCACTTCTCTTGGGGACCTGTTCTGGGGCTTGACCATCCTTTCAGAAGAGATTTTTTTCCTAATTTCCAATCTAAATCTCCCCTTGGCCACTTCCTGTTGGCCTCCCATCAGATGTGAGAAGACACTGACCCACACCTTCTTCCAAGTAGTCGCTCAGAGCAATCATTCACTTCCTGAGTCAGCTTTTCTCCAAAATATACAACCTCTGTTCCCTTGAGTAATCCTTAAAAGTGCAGGGAATAGTCATATCTATATAAACATGTGTGTGTACACACATGATGATGAAAACCTGTGCCTTCCATTTGTCCTGCACCTTGAGGTGAGAGAAATGACTGTAGGAAATATCTCAATTTCCCTTGAGAACCCAGTCCTGGTCTTCTACAGGAGAAGCTGCTCAGCCCTGATGCTCTCACCTTGGTTTAGATTTGTCCTACATGAGGATCCTGTGCCCAAAGTTGTAGACACATTTTCCTGCTCTTTCCCATGGGATACTTTGCTGCCACAAGGAAGGCTATAGTTTCTGGTTTCTGGTAATTGAAATCATCAAGCCCAAATACTTTAACTATTTAAGCCAATTGCTGCTTAACTTTTCTTAAGTGTTCAGTATAGCATATAAACAATGATCAGAGACTGATTAGTAAATGAAATGGATTAAATAAGAAAGAGAAGGAGGAGACTATGAAGGATGGCGAGTAAATAAACAGAAGGATAAGGAGCTTTACACTCTTCTCAGTCTATTGGGATTCATCACTATCTCCTGCAAGGTTGATGTAGTTATCATCAGTCCTTTCCCATTTATCTGGTTATTTGTAATTCCACAAAAAACCCCAGAAGTTCTATTTCCAGATAGTACATGCTGACTTTTGAGGAGGGAGTTTAAAATTCATTACAGGAATAAAACAAATCAAGCTGACAGAATGCTCAAATATACTGTGCTGCCCAGATTTATAATTGAAAAACCCTCTGCTGCATGAAATGAGTGAAATAGAGCAGATGAACCAGCAGACAAGCAGGAGACCAGAATTAAACAAATTTGTGTAAATAAATCCCATTTATTTATCAGATACCAGGAACTCATTTTCTCTGTATTTGGCCTCTCTGCCAGATAATGTGAGCAAATATTGGTTGGGATTGGAGGGCAGAGGGCATCCAGGTTGGTTTTTTTTATTATTTATTAATTTTCTTTCAAGTAGATGATAGCAAAAGTCTGTGTGAAGTTTTGGAAAAAAAAGAAATACTGAAAGGGTGTTTCTGATCATAATTCACAGTGCTGTGTGCTCAGTTCTCCTTAGGGATGCTCCAAATACTATGTTTGGGAGCCTGGTTTGCTTTTCAGATATGGACCACTTGATGAAAAGTAGATGTCTGGCTTTGCCTAAACGTCACTGTAAACATTACCAGAGGGGTTTTGTTGTGAAAGTATCTACCTGGATATCAAAAACTAGTTATATATCTAATTGTGGCATAGTGTAGCAAAAGTTATAAGTACTAGCTTAATTTTGATCACATAATTAAAGGTACATTTTCTTCTGTTAAGGAGTTGTGGATTAAATATTTAGTATTGCTGTCTCTTCAATAAGACCTCTGAAACTCTTGGACTGAGATCTTACTGAAGTCCAAAAACCCCCTTAATAATAAAAATGAGGTAAACAGTTGAGCTGGCAAAACTGGGTGATTATCCTTGGTATCTATGTATGTCATGGTGGCAATTTTTAGGAAGAGGACTTAATGGGTAGCAGGAAGCCAGTCCTAGTATTCAGGCAGTGGTCCATATATTGTGAGCCATTTCTCATTGAATTTGTATGACTTCCTACAAGCTGAAAGCCAAGCAATGCCAAGCCACTATGACCAAGAAGCCAATTGCTACAGGTAAGTCTGACAGTTCATAGAGACTCTTCCAGCCCTTCTACCCTGTTAGTAGCATGATTGAATGAGTATTACCTCAGGATCAACCATTAAAATAAAGAAAGGAGGGTGTCTTACAATTTTTTCCATCTATTTTCCTCCTAAAAGTATTTTGCCAAGACACTTTCTCTGGGATCCTTTGTCAGTTTTGCTTACAATATCCACCAATTTTTATAACAGTGGGAGTCAAAGAAATATTATAAGCTTGGCAACAGATTACTAGATGAGAAAAACTCTGGAAGGTGGCTTAAAATATGAAAGAAATCTAATTAGAGTCTGTTTCTGAGCTCTTTGGCTCAGTGTAGCAAAAACAGTTGTGAGAACAACACACTGTGAGAACAGTTATGTCTGTTTGCTGAAAGATGCTATTTCAGAAGAAAATCGTACATTAAAAATATGGATAAGCCTTCAAGCTGAGAAGAGTTTTCTTTGTATTTTTGGAATTGATGATACGCCAAGTGCTGTGCATTGGAGACTTTTACTTGCTTAGCCATCAGAGGTAGCTTTGAGAATAATATTTAAATGCCAGAGGTATTTTTTCATTTGCCCTGGTCATCTTGCCAGGAGGATGACAAGAGTTAAGTACCAGTGCTTACATTACCGGGTTGTAATCATTCAATGCTGACCAGTCTAGAAATAGAAACTCTAGCTACCAGTCATGAGGAAAGACAGTATTTTACTCCTCTTGTGCAGTAGAATGCATCAGATGTGTGGAAAAACCTCAAGGTTAACTTAGATAAACATCCAAAAGCTCAAAGGCCTATCCAGATCTAAAGAATCTGCGAAACAAAAAAGAAACTTTGTGATTTCTGGTCGATGTTATGCTTAGAAACTTGTAAATTTAAGTTAAATGGATCTTACAAAATTATTTGGAACCTTGGCATATGCTTGTTCTGAAGTTTGGGTAAGGTTTTTAAGGAGAAAATTTTCATTACCATAAATATTTGTAACAATGTAAATTTGGAAGCTTTTGCAGAGACAAAATGTGTCTTGTGCTTCTGAGCTGAGTTTCTCAAAGTATACATGTATACAGTGATACTAACCTCAGAGAAGTCTCAAAGCTTTCCACTATTAAAGGGCTAAATTTTGTGTTATATTGAGGCAGAAATGGATGTTGAGATGAAAGAAGGAGGGATAAATATCTGAATTTTTAAAATCTGGTATTATTTTCCTACTTGTAAAAGACTTGTTTAATAACCCAGGAAAAATGCAATTTTTTTCTCTGTAGATTCAGTCTCACTCAACAAATCTTAGCAGAGGATGGGACCTGAGAAAGTTCCACATTATTATTAACTATGACTCCCTGGTGCCTTTCCCTAGTTCATCTCTCTACCCAACTTTTATAAATAAATTATCTGTTTGGGAAATTATTTAATTGCCCTTCTCCCGAGAGTTTTGAGAACTATTTAATTAGTCAGGAAGGTGTTCTTGAAACTATTAATTTATTTAATTTTATTTATATTATGTCTGATTAATAAGTTCTGGAAGTGCAAACTCTGTTCAAAGTCATTGGAATTATGCTGGCGTTTTCTTCTTTCTTACTTTTTTTTTGTTTTATTTCCATTAAGCTGGCCAAAAAGGGAGACAGTGACTAAGGAGCTCAGACTTTGAAGGTAGAACCTTTTAGTACTTGTCAGCGCCTGCTCCAAGTCCCTAGTCAACCATTCCCATGATTAAATTGACAGAACAGGTCTATTTCCCACTTCCAGGGCTAGATGATGATAATGGTAGCTTCATTATATTTTCTCCATTGCTTTCAACTTATTCTTTTAATTAAAATGTAAAAGAATGACAGATTCCCCTCTGCTCACTCTGACTTTAGTGAAAGTTCAACATCCCAAGTGGGACTTGAACTCACATTATCACAGAGCAAAAGTTCACAGCACTAAAACAGGACCCATTAAGGTGTCAAGCAAGTAAGCTAGCACTTACCAGGATCAATTTTCCACTTAGGCAGCCTTTGCCCAATTGTGCTAACTCCCACTGAATCTATACCCACTAATGGATCAAAGCTGAGAGGCTAAGAATTCTTAAATCATTAATTCCCAATACTCATTAATGTAATATTACAGTTGCACCCACTAGCGTTGCCGTGAGAGGTAGGTCTTTACAGGTTTGCTTTAATACAAACTTTTATTTTTGGCTTTAGGTTTTCTTGTTTTCTTGAGGGGACGATTTTTGATTCAGTATGAAAGCTTACCATCTTAATACTTCAAACTGCAGATTGGGTTATCATCATTTATTCAATAAATTTGCATGAGTGTACAATGAAATGCTAAGCTAATATAGTAGTAAAAAAACCAAGGACAAGGTAGTGTGATATCCAGTGGCGAAAAGACTTTTTCTCATTGTCATATGTTCTGTTAGACTATCACTGTAACTTCAGGATGAGGGAGACAATCACAGCTCAAGTCATGAATTTGTGTTTCTATTCCCACCCAGAACAACAAAATCTTCAGAATGTAGGAACGTTTTATAGCTTCCACTTGTTCTTTTAAAAATAACATTAACATTACAAATATTAAAGAAAACTCTTGGTGAATGGCATGAGGACAGTGAAAACAATAACACTGAATTTATCAAGGTGTTTGAAAATAATAATAGTAGATCCCTCTCAATTGCTCCTCTCTGTCTTGCTTTTCATTTCTTGGTTTTAAGAGGCGGACTTAATGTATATTCTTGCAGTTCATCCACTGTAATCTCCTAAGCCTTAAAATTTGTTCATTGATGCAATTAAGTTGGAACAAAATCAACAGTTCGGTGGAGGTACAGCAGCATCATCAGCCGATTTCTAGACAAGGACTGTAAATCTCCTGGCTTTACCTATGCTCTTGAAGCATCTACCACTGACTGAAGTGATAGACCCCGACAATGCTGCATGGTTGAGAGTATATTACAACAGAATCTCTCAGATTTGATATTATCTAACAGCTGAATTGACCCCAAAGGGTCATGTAGATATGAAGGTGCTCAAACTATAAAACCTATATATATAGAAGTTATGCTGCACAGTAAATAAAGGTAATTTTGCTTTTGATCTGCTCTTCCTTAAAGATTTGATTAAAAAGCCTGAACAAATAACCCTTTTTTGAAAGGGTTGAGACAGGAGTCCCTGTTGTGTGGAAAATCAGTGATTCCAAACAGAAATCTATACATAAAACACATCTAGTTTTGTAATAGCTACATACTTCTAGACTGTGAAATGCACAAAATCTCAAATTGAAAATAGCTGCCTTTCAAAAACTGGATGCTGAAGTAACTTCTGCAGAAAACTTCTCTTCGTATATTAAAATACCAGATACACATTTTTACACATTATAAAATTAATTTCCTTACCATCAAAAATAGAAAAAGCTTGAAAAAATTTTGTAAGAAGCTCTCTGAGCAGAACTACATTACTGAAAATGTCTTTGGAAATAATATGGATTATAGAGCAAACATTAGGAAGCCACAGTGATGTTACTCAGTCCTGCATGGATGTACAGGGGAGACAGTACAATTTAATTATTCACACAATAATTTAAAAAACCCTGATAGGTATGAACTTGATATTCTGTAAACAACTGACAAAATAATAGAAGCGAGGATTTGATCTGCATGCATTGCAATTGAATATCTCTCTATGCAATAATTCATAACATTCAGAGGTTAACTAAAGAGAACCTAACATCTTTCTGTTGTCAAGGTTGAGTTAATTTCTCATTATAAGCCATATTCTAACAATCTCACAAATATAATCAGTTGTAGGGGAAGCTGGTAGCAATCAGTACATTTAGGCTGCCAAATGCATTTCATTATGAGGTGTTACAATGACTGTTTTTTCCTCTGAGAAGCAGTAAGGCCATTGTCAATTATCTGTCATGTTGACATTTTTTACAAGATCACAGGGGAGCCCTGTGTCATTTAGTGCATTGAGACAAAGAATTTGGCTTGCAAGGGAAACCATTAAGAGTTGCTCAGTTTTTCAGCCTCAATAACATTTTTGTCGCCTTGCTTATTTCCCTGTTAATAGCATTTAATGCCCACCTTTCTATAATTCCCTTATATAAAATGGCAGAGGGGTTTTTTTTTCCTTTTAACCCAAAAGGCTGTCTCTTTCATGACATTCTTCATTTTTCTGATACTACTCACTATTCTTGTTTTATCTGTTGACATTTTTTCAAAACTGTGTAATAAAAAATGTCAAAGGAAATTTAAATCACAAAATCCATAAAGTTCTCTGTGAAAAGTCAAACTGAGAATGTAGTGGTGTTTGTGTCAATGTATGACATTATTTTCTCTGCATTGGATGCTGAATTGACAATTGAAAAATATCAGAATTCCATGTAAATCCTCTCTGTATGCCCTATTTGATGTTCAAAGGTGATGAGGAATACTGTAGGCAAAATATGCTTTTCTTTTTTGTGTCCTCATGTATGGCAGTCAGTTTTGGGCTTTTCACATGCTAAGCAAGAGTTTATTATTTCATCCTCAAGAATATTTGCTCAATTTAGGTATGGACCGAGTGAATGGTTAATCTGAACGAAAAAATGCACTGAAATACACTCACTGATGACTTCATAGAATCGTAGAGCATTTTAGGCCAGAAGGAATCCTAAAGTTCATCTATGGTCAGGGACAGCTTCCACCAGACCAGGTTGTCCAGAGCCCCACTCAGCCTAGCCTTGAACATTTCCAGGCATGGAGCATCCACAGCTTCTCTGGGCAATCCTCTGTTGTTGTGCCGTAACCAGAAAAGCACAGATCATCCCAAGTCACTGTGGCTGGGGCATCAAACACTGCAGAACAGGACTCTGACCTGGGTCATCATATGCATTTAATGATCAATAACTGCTCTTAATATGCACATTATTGATGACCATTTTGCATTATGTGGCCCTTCTGCATTTTATTGAACAACTTCTACACAAACAATAATTCAATATTGTGTGAAGTAGAACCAGATGTTCATATGTAAAAAAAGACATATTTGTATGTATATCTTAAATTTTATTCCAGTCTATCAGCAAGTATCTTTTTTTTCTATTTTCTGGCAGCATTTTAATAAAACTAGTTTGTTTCAGATAAAGAAGTCTATCACCCTCAAGCTAGTGAGATTTCTTCTTTCTTTTTGTTTCAAGAAACATCCTAGAGATAATCATCATAAAATTAAAGTCAGCACAGGTGGCTTCATTGAGCAGAGATGGTGGTGGAATCTAATTAAAAAATACATCTGAAGGTTTTATCTGTAAAATATTCCTGTAACACATACCACAAAGCTTAACAGTGTAATGATAGGAAGATGTAGAGACTGATATGAAATTGGGTCTGAGGTTCATGGATACTACATTGTCTAGCTTTATCATTACTCATTGCATATTTATAGGCAACTTGACCAACATCCAAGGAACCTTTTTTGTATGCAAATAGAGAATATAAAAGCCCATATCTGAAAAGATTAATCTCTTTTTCCAGAAATCATTGTCTTAAAGCTTGATTAAATAATTTCAGATGGAGCTTCTGAATGTGCTCCCTTTCCCACACATACCTAGTAAATACAAGACAAAGATCACATCATATAACCAGGCAGTCTCAGGATTAAATGTATCCAGTCTATAAAAAACAGTTGTACCAAGATTATTGAATTTATAGTCACTGTGGAAAACTAAGAAAATTAAAGTAATTTAAACCATTAGAAACATCTTAGAAAAATGCTTGTTTTATTAATTGACAACTGAACCTGAAAAAGTCAATGTCAAGGCAATTGGACTCAGACTGAAATGAAAACGTCTGTCACAGTGTTTTATCCTGACTACAACTTCTGCTAATGGATCTTTTCTCATATAACCCAATGTCAACTCCAGAGCTGTGACTGGTAGCAAAGTTAGGTAAACACCAAGTTAAGCTCAGCAACGATCGGATACTGGATTGTGGTAGAAAAACTGTTTAGGGTAAAATGAAAAATGAGGATTTGTAGGCAGTTTGCTCAGCCTGTGTGTGAGAGGCAATTTTTCTCCACAGAATCACAGAACTAAATTAATTGGAAAAGACCTCTGAAAACACCAAGTCCAACCTTTGACTGAACACCAGCATGTCATCTAGACTATGGCACTAAGTGCCATGTCCAATGGTTCCTTGAACACCCCCAGGGTTGCTGACTATACCACCTCCCAGCTCCCTCAGTTTCTCTTCATCAAACTCATGCTACAGGCCTTTCCACATCTTAGAGGACACTCCAGCACTGCAGTGTCTTTCTTGGATTGAGGGGCCTAGAACTGGATGCAGGATTCAAGGTGTGTCCTCGCCAGTGCCAAGTACAGGGGGAGAGTCACTGGGCTGGTCCTGCTGACCCCATTACTGCTGATACAGGCCAGTGCCATTGGCCTTTTTGGCCACCTGGGTGCTCTGCTGGCTCATCTTCAGCTGCTGTTCACCAGCACCCCCAGGTTCTTTTCTGCTGGGCAGCTTTGCAGCCACTCTTTCCCCAGACTGCTGCATTGTTGTGACCCAAAGGCAGGACCTGGCACTTGTCCTCATACAATTGGCCTTGGCCCATGGATCCGCCTGCAGAGACTTCCTGCCCTCCAGCTGATCAACACTCCCACCCAGCTTGGGGTCACTGGCAAACTTACTGAGGGAACACTTCATCCTCTCATCCAAATCACCAGTAAAGGCATTAAAAAGAATTGGGCATTGATCCCTAATGGACTCTACTAGTGACTGAACACCACTCGCACACTCTCTGGGCCCAGACATCCAGCCACTTTTTAACCCAGAGAAAAGTGCATCTTTTCAAGCTGGGGGCTGCCAGCTTTTCCAGGAAAATGGTGTGGAAAACACGGTAAAAGGCTTTGCTGAAGTCCAAGTACACAACATCCACAGCCTTTCCTCATCCACTAGATGAGTCACCTAGTCATAAATGATCAGGTTGGTCAGGCAGGACCTGCCTTTCTAAACTCCTGCTGGCTGGACCTGATCCCTCAGTTGTCTTGTATATGCCACATGATTGCACTCAAGGTGATTTTCCTTGAAAATTTTTAAAAATGCAGTATTAAAGTTCATCCAAGGCTTGCTTTTTCTTAGTGCTATGATGCATTATGACCTGAATCCTGCCCAGAGATGGGCCTGATATGAGACAGCACAGATAGAAATTTGGCTATCTCAGGATGTAGACAATGAAGGATACAAGTGATCTCATGATTTGTGGTCTGTGGTACACAGGAGAAGTTTCACCTCATTTGCCTGCAGAGGTTTTCAGTTTAGGTGCTGAAATGAAATGTCCTCAGTCCTCTGTAGAGGGAAAAAAATAATCACTGCAGGGCACTATTTATCTAACCTGGTGCAGATGTGCAGAGAGATATGAACCATGCCCCAGAATTATTTGTTTCTCTTCGGAGACTAAAGAAGGACCCCTGGATGGCTAGCTTGGATATAAAGTCCTCCATTGTAAATGCCAGGTTTAGATGAGATTACTCTTATCCCAGTCTTCACAAATTTCACAACATATAGAACTATTGTTTTATTGCATTATTATCAGGTAACTATATAAAAAATGTCTAAGAAAAATTTGAATTTCCATGGATTTTATGTTGTTGTGGTTTTTTTGTTTTTTTGGTTTTTTTTTTGTTTTGTTTTCGTAAGGAAAGCTTTACATAAGTATGTATTGCCAAAAGCAAACTGTGGAAAACTGTTGCAACTTGAGGGAATATTTAGAATGTTTACAATTTACGTGACAGATGTGTTTCCAGCAAAATTGTTTGCATATTTCCAGCATAGTTGAAAGGGAAAGCCTAGTAGGGATCGTTCTAGTTTTTTATTTATATCACAGTACTTCAGCAGCCTCCCCAGTGTCTTCCCTTTTCATTTATGTAACCCCTGCCTGTAGTTTCTTTCTAAAATTTTGTCAGTATAACTTGGTGTGTCAAATGTTCTTTTTATCATATTCTTCTTCTCAATACATTTACAAACCACACCTCAAAAGAGTTCTTCATTGGTTATCTCTTGTCCTTTTGTTCCTTTTTTTTCAATTGCTATGATTTGGGTCTCTAAGGTGTATATTATGACCTCGAAAAGTATTTCAAGATGTAATTTGTCTAAAAAATATTTTACTACATGGAACTTAATGACAGTATTGTATAATATGACTGCTAAGAGTTAACTTCTGATCTTTCTGGATTTTTCAAGTTTGGCAGAAAAATATCAGGTTCAGGTTCTTCATTGATTACTTTTCTCATAGGAGCAGGAAAGGGATCCAGAGGAGACACATAACCTCTGTTTTCTAGAGATGTTTTATAATTTAGCATTTAGTTCCTTTCAAGAGGTGAAAGGCTTCATTTTTATGTAATCAGAGGTAAGCAGTTTCTCTTAAAGGTGTTGGATACAAGAACGATAAGTTTTACCAAAATTCTTAGCTACTGAACAGATTAAGTCCTGTGCCTTAGCTGGTTGGTGTGGTAAACTAACATTCAGAAGAAGGGAGGGCAAGAGGCAATGCAAAACCTTAAATCAATTTTTGGGATGTTTTATAACCACTTAGGTATGAACACATCTAAATTAGGCACCCTCTCCTACCTGTGTCTCTATATTTTTTATCTGTAGATTTAAATTCCTTGTAGTAACCTTAGGCTGACTTATGCTGACATTTACACCCTATGTGAATGAATTCCCTGGAAGGGTTCCAAGAATAAACAGACCATGCATGGTAGAAAGAAGCCCCAGATGCAAAGCTGACCTGAGGCACTCAACCCACCCAGTGCATCTTAGCAAGAAGTGGAGGAAATAACTAAGGAATGGGGTATCTGAATATAGATACAGCACTTTGAGAATCTCACTTTATCGCTGCCAGAAGCAAACTGACTCACTGAGCACTGTGTCAGCTCTCCATACACACAGTGCTATTTCACATGTCTTTGAAGGATTTTGCAGAAGGTCTGAGAAGCCAGTGAAGCACGAAGAGATAGCTTCTCACTTCTTCAGGGGAGAAACCACAGCTGTGTGCCATCCAAAGTGTGCCAGCTTGGCATATAGTAATATAGTAGAAAACACAGGGTCTCTCAAAAGGATGCAGGAGACAACACACAGAATGTATAATTATTTTGTCCATAGATCTCATATGTTAGGAGATCAAGTACTACAATTCTAGTTCAGCTAAAATGACATTATCTTATACATCACCTCGGGTTAGATTTTTGCTTTCTGTCAGTATCTAAAACATAGAACTGATATAATTTTAGTGTATGGCAGTACTGTGCTACAGCCTCCCTCAGCAAACCCAGTACTCTGCTTGTATGCAGCTTAAAAGCTGACAACACCAGAAAGACCTGGCTGTATTCTTGATGGAAAAACCTGCAAAACAGTGATGGTGAAATAAGAGGCAATAGAAATGGATCTTTTTTTGTTGCTGTTCTTTTTCCCCTTAAAAATTTCTGAGGAAAATGTATTTAACATTAGTCTTTAAATGACCTTTGCATTTGTTTTCAAAAATTTTTTTAGCAATTAAACAAACATAGAAATTAAGGGAAGAGGAAGAAAAGTGACATCTGGTAACAAAAGGAAGCAAAGTATTATAACCCACAAAAGTAATAAATATGGAAAGCGGAAGTTATGCCACCCTAGTGCCATGTTTCTCCTTTGTAGATTCTTTGCTTATGAGGTTAAGCTTATCCAACTCTGAGTAGAAGCATTAGAAAGGATGTCTCTCTACTTCTTCATGGTTCAGTGAAATTCAAAGAAAACTATTACTTGTTTAATGTCTCTTCATAGTTTTTGTACTCACTTTGAAATCAGGTTATTACAATTTAAGGAACTGGCAGACAGTCATTCCCCATTAGGACATCGCATAAACTTATGGAATCAGGTTTAAAAAACACACCTGATGTGAAAAATGTTAAGATTTCTTTGCTGATGTATACCTGTTCCAGTGATTAAGAGTTAATTATTTACAATCAGAAATGAGTATAAAAATGCACAGAAATAACAGTACAGTGAGAACTTTGATGTGGTTTTTTTTTTCCTTTTTCCTTTTTATTTTTCCCTGCGAAAACAGTTTTTATGTTGAATACATGATTATAGGATATTTGAAGGAAAAGATCTAAAACAGAAGACTTGGTCTTATCTGTTGAGAAATAAAAGACACATAAAAGAACTGTAATGCCAGAGAATCAATTGGATTGAGCTCATAGATAGTGCTGTAGGCCTAAGAGGAGGGGACTGCAAGAGACCAACATGACAGGAAAGGCAGGAGAAAGAAATATTATATGATTAGATAAGGGAGACAGGTAAGATTGGGATTATGTATGATTTTAGTCTCTCTTAATAATCATGGAGAAAGCTTTGAGATACTGGCTGTGGCATGTGGCATGACAGACATAACAAATTAATATTTTCTGAAGCAATATATCAAGGACTCTGCTTATAATAATTTATTTCTAGATTTGGTGCTATTCCATCTCCAAGATATTAATAGGCACCTATGAGCTACTCATCTATTTTATGAAGTGTAAAAAATATTGTGTATGGGATATTTCCTGAAAACTGTTACCAGAATTTCATGAGATTCTGAATGATGAAATAATATTTTAGGAAAGAATTACATGGGGGGGTATGATTTGCTCCTGGAAAGGAACATGAATATTTCTTAATGTGGTTTCAGTCCCAGCATAAGCACCTTTACACAGTCTAGATTCCAGAGTGCTTTTACCTTGTGTTGCATTTCTGTTTCTGGAGCCTTTTATGCATTTTGAATGTTGCAATAAAACCTTCTTGCACATTTGCATTTGCTCCAGAAATTAATCTGGGTCAGCACAGGGTAAGAGCTGAGCATAAGATGAAAGAATTGGAAAGCACCACAGTATGCCCATGGACCAATCCCCTAATAAAGAGAGTCATACAGAGCAGGATGCTCAAGGCTAGGTGTCTTTTGGGTGCCTCAAAGGACAGAGAAACCACAAGTTTTCTATTCCACTGGATGACCTCCATTCCAGTTGACCTCCACCATAGTAAAAAAGTCTGTAATCAAACATGGACATGGTCATCCAAAGTATAGAATTCAAAGGATTGGCATGGAGCTGATTCAGGGGGAAAAACAGCTATAACTTAAATAATCCTTAAAAAACTAAAACTGAGAGCAGAGGAAAATGCGACTACTAAAGGAAAAAAAAAAATAAATGAAAAAGAGCCAGATCTAACCTGAAATGAAAAATTAACAAGGAAGTTTCAGAAAATGCCAATATAGTAGGAAAATTTTGAAAACTTAGTGCAGGAAATGAGCCAAAAAATCCTGTAAGAGTTTCATAACAGGCTATGTACATGTACAGCCTACAGCACAACAGCCCACAGCAAGTCATTTATTTATGCCAAAAACAAGTAGTGCTCATCTATTATATTTTTTTTTTAAGCACTAAGAACTTACATCAACCTATATATCACATGAATACAAAAAATGTTAAATGCTCAATCTCTGGTTTAATGGTAATTTGGTTATTCCTTAGTTCTTATTTGCTAGTGTAATCTTTACGTTCTGTGAACTTTCACATTGAACTTTAATGAGCTGATAATGCTTGATTCTATTAAGCATTTGTTTACTGTACTTGGTGCTTATTCTTCACATAGAAATATATTTTTCATCCAGCATCCTCTCATAGCATAAAAGTGTTGTCTCTTCCCAGATTCACAATAGCATATTGTCCAGCAGGATCCCTGAGTTCTGGAATGAGCAGAGCTGCTTTCCAGCAGATCAGCCCCCAGCCTGTGCTGCTCTGTGAGTTGGTTCTTTCCCAGGTGCAGCACCCTGGATTTTCCCATGTTGAATTTCAGAAGTTCCTCTCTGCCCATCTCTCCAACGTGTCGAGGCCCTTCTGAAGAGGTGCACAGCACTCTGGGGTGTTGGCCATTCCTCACAGATTTGTGTCACCAGTGAACTTGCTGCAGAGCCATCTGCCCCTTCACCCAAATAGCTGATGGATAAATTGTACAGTACTGGGCTCAGTATGGAACCCTGGGGGACACAACACAAAGAAAAACAATCCAGTCCACTCACTTTCTAGGACTATCTAACCACAAAGATGCCTAAATTTAATACTGAAATCCCCTTTCAACATTCTAGCTTACTGTGAAATTATCCTAAATTCTCCAAAATGCCTGCTTTTTGCTTGCAGGGCTATTGCAACTTCATATTGGGTGGGAAAATTGCCCAGCTTCAAGGTTTTTCCAAGATATTGCTCTGGCATCTAGTGCCAGTGGTGCAGGTATTCAAGCCTTCTTCACTCCAGCTACCTGTCTATGAAATTTTGG
Source organism: Cettia cetti (assembly GCA_013401135.1). Taxonomy (NCBI): domain Eukaryota; kingdom Metazoa; phylum Chordata; class Aves; order Passeriformes; family Sylviidae; genus Cettia; species Cettia cetti. Next base: position 57,333 of record VZUI01034048.1, read on the forward strand.
AAAAGCAGCTGTGAAAATTGTAGTTCATTTTGGAATTCTATCGCATTTGAGCCTCTTCTGATCACATGAAGCCAAAATATGGTATAAAACATGTACGCATTCCTTTATGCTCCTGCACTACAGTACAAAAATTTCCCTATTTTCAGAGCATTCACAGTCATGAGTAGCCACACTTAGCAGCCCTGTGATTCTCACAGAAGGATGTGGTTTACCTCCATAGCATACAGGACATAATATTTTATTTTTCAAGAAACTGTAGATGTAGGTTCACTTCATAGTATCTTGTTTGACCCAAAGCAGCTGGGATTAAAGATGGACTAAAATAGATGCTTGATGAACATAGGGGTTTTTGTAAAAAGGACTGTGTCAAATGGAGACAGTGGTTACCCTAAGGGATTCTTCTAAGGTATTTTTCTTCTGACTATTTCATTATCTATAAATCATAAATCTATAAAAGATTTGAACACCACTAAACCCAAAAATAAAACTTGAAATATATATTTTAAATTGTGACCAATATAGCTGTATGTGAAGTCAGCAAAATATTGAGGCTTTCTATGTGCACTAAGGCTCTTTCCTCACTCTAACATCATTATAAAATTCTTTGAGTCAGTTCTAATAAGCAATAGTGATAACTGAGGAGAAAATGCATTGGGCAATGGACATAGCTTCCTATCTAGTGCAACATGGCATAATGCTCAGTGCTTGAATTCCCTGTTCATAGCCTGTGCATGCTGGAAATTATTGTTTCCAGAAGATAGACTAGAAATTGGAAGAGATCAAGCCTTTCCTTACTGTTGAGATATCAATGTAATGCTTTTACGATATTTGAGTTGCATGTTCATATCCATGTTTACAATTTGATGCTGAGATTAGTTTAAGGAATATTCATCTTTATAATCTCTTCCTCTACAATTACCATATATACAAATAAGTGCATAATTATTTTTCTTTATACCTGCTGTATTTCTTTATATTTTGGTACTTCTTTTAGGACATAGCAACTTTCATACGCTGCTTTTTCTGTCTTGCTTAGTTTCTCATCTCACACACAGATGCATGGAAAAAACTGAAACCATTGGTGTAAACCACAAAATGGAATATCTAAAACAAGAAAAAGTGAAAAACTAGATGAAAAATAATGAAGCCCATAGGAGAAGCAGCAGTATGACAGTAATGAAAGCCAAGAGCTGCACTGAAGTAGCTTGAACCTGCAACAATCATGATTCAATATTAACTGACATACTCTAAAAACAAAAGAAATTATTCTTAAAGAAACAATATTTTTATATGAAGATGGATATGCTCATAAAATTAATGAATCATAATACATGTACAAGCTGAATTGAAGGTTGTGCAAAACTGTCTGAGGCTGTGACGAGGTGGTGATAACTATCTTCTCCCAGGCAACTAGTGATAGAACAAGGGAAAACGGCTTTAAATTCCATCAAGGAAGATTTAGGTTTGGTGTTAGGAAAAATTTCTTCACTAGAGGAGTGGATAATGAACTCCTTTCCTCTCTAGGGAGAGGATAGATTCACCTTCCCTAGAAGTGTTCAAAAAACAATTGAGCGTGGTTCTTCACAATATGATTTCATGGGCATGAGGGTATTAGGTCAAAGGGTCGACTTGATGTCTTACAGGTCTTTTCCTGTCCTAATGATTCTATGATTGCAGTAAAATATAACATCCTTGCTTTGCACTATTTCATTCCTTTGGTTCTCCCTATGTCTTGTTTCTGTTTTGACATTCTTTTATTTTAAGTTTTTCAACTTAAAATAATTATTTGTTGATCTTGGAAAGACTGACATATATGCTGCATTTCAGCAGGGCTACTGAGGCACAGAATGTTAATCATGTCTAGATGCTAACAATACTATTGAGTTTTGATTGAGTAATATTTCCTGTGAAAGGAATTATGTATCTTGATTCACTGGTATATATATTTTCCCATGTAGTTTATTCATCAGTGCTTCTACTGCCACAATTTTAAGTAATTTTTGTGACAATCCCTGTGATAATCCTTTTGACAGGACAGCTATTATATCTGTTAATAGAGAAGAAGCTACTGACTCACCAGTGGACATATTTTCTCTTATTCAAGCTAAATGTGGATAAAGAAAATCCTCACATGTAAAGTTCAAGACTCTAAAGCCTCAGATTACTCAACATCACCAGGGAAGCATCCTTTTGCTTTAACAGTAAAAGAACACTGTATCTGATTTTCCCATTGTGCTATACATCATCATCAATAGATCATTTTCAGTGTGACATCCTCATTCATATACTTCTTACTTTAGATACCTTAATTATTATTTTTTTTTAAAAATATGCTCATTGCAATCTCTCGGGATGCCTGTGTAAATTATTAAGAAGAATGAGTAATGGATGACTGATGGGAAACTAAATTGAAAGAGACTTAGCTGCACAATACAATAGAGTCCTTGCCCAAAGCCCTGCTTCTCCCCTAAGGCTAAAGCCCCAGTCAAGGGATTTGCAATGTGCCCAGAGGGTCAGTGTGTTTAACCTGTACTGACCTTTACAGGGAAAATGCATCAAAAAAAGGAGAACTTCCAAGTAAATTGTTCTCAGCCATTGTGAGGTCAAAAATAATTAATATATGAAATATGGAAATACTTTCACGTATGTTTATGTTCCCAAAGTAAAGGTTTCTGCAGAGGAGGTAGGTTCCTAAGTTCCTATTATATTCACTGGAGGTGTAGTCAACTCCTGAGAGCAGTTTCTTTCTTCATACACTGAACATACTTCTCTATTTGGTCACTTAAATATGGGCCCCTGATAATACCCTAGGCTATGCCAGGCATCTATAGAGGTGAGAGCCACGATGCTGAGCTCATAGGAGACATTGCTTCCTGGACTTGCAGCTGGAGGTCAGATTGCATACCCCATTTCAAAAGGTGCCACTGAATAACACCATCTGTAGATCAGCTAACATGATTTCACCACAGACAAAAATCTGGAATTGGAATTAGGGGATTAGGAATTCTTTCAGAGAGATGAGTTGTACCTTAACATTTAAAATAAATGCAGTCACATGTGAACTTGATCTGAAGAGACTGGAAGCAATAGTCTTCATACCATTGTCAATATGGCAAGAGACTTTGCCTGCAATGGTTGAGCCTGAGATTGTGAGCTATTTAAAATTTCTTGAAAAGACATAAAATTAAAGCAGCAATTAATAGGTATCTTTCATTACTCTATTCAAAGCCTGTTATAAATATAATGTGTGAGTTTTCCATTTCAAAATTCTGTGTTTTGTACTTAAAAATCTATTCCATATTTATATTATAGATATTTTTCCTATAGTGAATTGCATTCTGTGTCTTCTACAGTTGTTGACTTGTCAGCAGCCACCTTTATTTGGTAATATCTTCTAAAATTAACTTTCAGAAACATTTATCTTCATTAATTTATTGTATTGTCCTTGGTCAAAAGCCTGAACATCATTTTTTAAAGCAAAACCCGCAAATTACAAAACTAGTAAGGTGTAAAGTTAAAGTTCAGCCTTTCTGCAAAATCGTTCTTGTTGGTGACCTTCTCTTTTCAAACAACACCACCAGATTTCCTTTCTAGAGTTCAGCAAATGCATTGCACAAATCTGCTTTGCTGCACTCACCACTACAGTATTCTGTTGTTTCTATAGAGGAATTTTCATTGTGACATTTTATCACGTCTAAGAGTAGATCATCTTCTGTACAGTCACTGGCTGATGAATGGCTTCAAGACAAGAAAAACATACTTTCTGTGTTTCTGTCTTTCTAGAAACCTAAGAAAATTGCAGGGCTTCTACTGTCTACAGTATCCTTACCTTTCTATCACTGCCTGAAGAGATTCAGACAACCAGACATTATTATCTAGTTGTTTCTCAAAATACATCAGCAACAGGAATAGGTTCATGTCCTGTGTTTGATTTTGTTCATGAACATCTTCACAAAACCTGTTGCATATAAAGTGCCAAAGGCAGTATCCTAGATGGCAGAGTTTAGATACATGTAGATGGAAACTGCAATAATCATTTTATCTCTCCATGGCTCTGGGATAGAATCGTATTGACATCAGCTGATACATTTCTATCCTTCTTTTGAAAATTCAATGACAGGAATTCCACTGCCATCTTTGGATATCTCATTGCTGAATTTTTCTTATCATTAAAAGGATTTCTTCCTACTATCTGACCTAGATCTCCACTGCAGTTTAACCCCACCAAATTATTCTCTCCCTGATAGGTATATGGAAAATTTTGTTATCTTTTTCTCTATGGAGCCTTTAAAATATTTGAAAATCATTAGCATGGCTTCATAGGAATTTTTATTACATAGACAACCACCCTGCCTTTTGGAGACTTTCCTTCTAAGTCAAGGTTTTTATTCCTTTAATTTGTTTTTCTCTTCTGGATCTTATCTAAATCCTTCCTTGGAACACAGTGCTCACAAATGGATACTCCTGAGCTGCGCAGTTTAAGACAGTTGACTGGAACCGAAGGTTGATTCATGTCATTTAACTATAAAAATCCTGTTTATGAATTTTGTCTGAAGTTGCTTTCTGATGTATCTGTATGAGCATTATTGTAATCAGTAATCTTTTTCTCCTGTTCTTTTTCTGGTGAGCTGCTCTCTATTCAAATTCTTTCCACTCTATATTTTGGATGTTGCAAAATGTACAGGTGGTATATAAGTAATTGAAACCCAAAACAATGGAAGAAGTAAACAAACCAAAAGCAAGTGATTTCCTGTAACATGTATTTGAGAGGTAAAAGGCAAATACTGTGACCAAACTGTCTACGAATAATGCACACATCTTTGACATCCTCAAAAGATTTTCCTTTCAAGAAAAAAAAAATTATACCTCGTTTCTCTTATTTGTCTGATTGATTACAATGACACTGCCATTGTATTATGTTATTCCAAGTTTTCTTTTGATGTTTTTGTAAATATCCAACATACGTTCCTCATTATAATATATATAATCAATGTAATAAAAAGTGGATTACAGCTCTTTTCAGTGACTATATTCTTTCATCTTTCCTTGATTTTTAATGTTCTTTAAAAATAGATAGCATATAGCATAATAGGATATAGCAAAATAGATGTATAAAAAGATAGGATTTAATAGAAATGAACAGCAATAAAGAGACTCTCATGTTCTCTCAGGCAAGTTCATCAGTGTTATTTTAAACTAATAAAAATCCATTTTAAAGCAGCTCTCTCTTCCTTATGTTCCTGAAAGAAAAACTTTTAAAATATTGTTGGTAACACTTTCAATAATAACAAAAAAAAAAAAATCCTAAAACCTTAACTCCTTAATTCTTGGGAATTTTAGTTTTCTCTCCTCCTCATGTTTGCATATTAAACTGGGAGTTTAATAAATTCTAAGAGTTTTAGAAGTCAGTGTTAGTCTTCAAATTTGAGGTGGCTTAAGTGTCACAACATGTTATTAATAATGCATGCAATTTTCACTGGGCCAAATTAATCTTACCATGATGTGTAAAGCTGCCAGTATTTCCTGCTGAAGAACAGGGACAGGACTGCACTTTCTTCAGTCTGCAGGCTCCAATGTTTAAGTAGTGTGTTTCAGAGAAAATTTATGGTTTACATCTCTATTTAGAAATTATTTTATTTGGGTTTTTTTCCCATTGGAAAAACTACCATTAGATTTTTTAACTTTAGTTATGCTGAGAAATCTTAAGCCTGGTATAGCTCTGTCAACAGGCAGACACAAAAAAGGCAATTTCTTTTTAATTTCTTTTTTAGTCTTTTTTTTTAAATAGTGAACATTGACAAAAGTAAAGGAGAATTGGTTAAAGATAGGCCATAAATACTTACATGGTCTTCAGATACCACAAATGGCTAAGTAATACCAGTGTGGATAAATAAAAGTCATTTGAAGGCCCCCTGACACATAGCTTTTCCAAAGAGGTGAATTATATATACTATTATGGCACACTGTATGAAATCCTTTATTTGACTGTTAATTATTGGAATGGTTACAGTGTAGATTTTTTCCTGGCAAATGTCTTTCTTGACCTCAGCCGCCATAAATGAAACTTTAAAAATAGCCCATTACCAACTAACCATAAATATTGAGATGAATTTCAGGGCTCGCAAATATCACTTTTTCAAATAACACAGTAAAAACTGCCTTGATTAAGGGTGAAATTTGCCCCCCACAGATCTGAAGGCATGTGAACCACTCAAACATCATTTAAATCCTCCAAATGGAAGTGAAGTGGTAAACTTCACTCCAAGCACGCCTTTTAGATGTTTGTCTTTACATGAAAACTTTAGTTCTTAAAATTTTATTTTTAAAATTATTAGTGATGTTCAGAGCAGTATATTTTTCATTGTGTCTAAGTATTATTTTTAAGCCTATATCTCTAAAGGATTTTGTTAATAAAGAAAATAATAGAGCCTCAGGAAATGGTGTTTTGACTGTAATAGACTTGGTTCAGTAAAGCTTCTGATGTTAATTAAGAAACTTTCATCTTTGAAGTGCAGTATTAAAAAAATTCTTATTAACGAAGGTATGTTAGGTCAGCAATAAAGTAGATTTCCCTTTGAACATTATATCTAATCAATCCAGAGAGAATTAACACAATTATATTTTATCAGAAACATGTAGAGGGAAAGATCAACAAGGGGGATGGAGTGTGACTTTAGTATTAATTACAAAACTGTTTTAGGAAATAATCAATCCTTTGTTAATCAGGTCAGGTATATGAAATGACAAAGAAATTATTTATCAAGCCACAAGGGTGAAAGTCACACACAAGGGATTACAGTGATAAGTCTCTGAATTGTAGAGCAATCATATGGGTTTTTCTTTGCATTTTAGGTTGTATTTCTAATTGTATGCTATTCCAAATATCACTAATTAATTTAGAAGGGAAACATTAAATGCTATAAACCGCAAGAGACACATGAATTAAACCATTTCATTTTTCTGTGTTCCAGTTAGACTCTCAGAACACATGATTATTATTTTTTCAGTCTTAATTTCTGAATGTATTTGACTTGATGGAAAGGATACATTTAGTCTCCTCAGTCATTCCTGCAATAAATTCAAGCTTCCTTATTGAAACAAAAGCCACCTGAAAATTTATTGCAAAGCACATTACAAACCCTTATTATTCTTACATAAAACACTGTCATTTCCAAATTTGAGAAGGTACCTAGACCCTACTCTTCTTCCCAAAATGCAATACAAGTAAACTGGGAAACACGAAATAAATCTCACTATAAAAAGACCTTTGGAAATAATTAAGCAGCAAATTGGGCCCCATTCCTACAGTCAAGTCACAAGAATGTCTGAGATAGGACCTGTCTGTTCTATTCTCTATTGTATTACATTATAATATTTAGCTCATAATTTTTCATGCTTATTTAAACTTCTTTGATAAAGATTCAAGAGCTGTCAGAAGAGCTGCCTTTTTTCCTACTCGTTTCTTCTTATTTCCTACTTATTTAGTTCTCTGGCTTTTTCTTTGATTTTTTTAGTTAGTGCTTGGAACATCAAAATCTCTGTATAAGTCTGATAGGTGAAGTCCAAGAAGTAATTAATTTCTGTTTCCACTTTTTTACCAATCTTACCCTTTTGTAACTGTCTATGTATTTTGAAATTTGCATGTGATTCCTATTCTGTATCAGCTGCTGCTTATTTCATTCTCTGACATGTGGGAGCTCAGTATCTATTGCTGTTCAGCCTAGAAGCCAGCCTTATTCTACCTGACGAAACACACATGTAGTCAAAGGTTTTGTTGCATGGAATTATGTCCCTCAAAAAAAAAAAAAAAAAAAAAAAAAATCAGC
>VZUI01034053.1:0-43069 GCA_013401135.1 Cettia cetti
ATTGGGGTTTAATTGTCCAATTACAGCTTCAGGTTGTGAGGTCCCATCCTTCTTGTTCCTCCCTTCAGCCACCCTTGCTTGTGCTTTTGGGCCTGAAAGTTGTCCTTGGTGTTCAGTAGGAAAAGGATTTGTTTTGTCGCCCTACTCTGTGAAGAGAGCTCAGCAGCACTTAATGTGAGGCTCAGAACTACACCCCCAGGCAGCACAGAATGTGAAAAACATGCAAGCTGAAACTTAAGGCATCAGTTAAACTTTTCACTTTCCAAGGAAACATTAAATTGGCAGTTTCTCAAAAGCACTCAGTTTTAGACTGTCTAGATACTAACACAGACATGCAGAAAGCCCATACAAAACTGCTGTCAGGAACACCGAGGGCAGGCAACACCCACAGCATGGGAACACAGCCAAAAGATGCCTACCAGTCTTTTCTTCTGGCCTGTGTGAAGTGACAGAATTTCTGATCAGTTTTTAATGTGCTCCTTTGAAAAAGATTAGAATTTATAAACTGTTTTCACTCACAGGTCAGAATTGTACACTTTCATTTTAGCTTAACACGGCTTTAAGAAGAAAGTACATATAGGACATTCTGGTAAGCATCTGCACACACAAAACACACAAAAATAGTGTGTATCTAACTCAAATTCTATAGCAAAACCCCAAACCAGGCCTGGATAGAAAGACTTTTACCTGAGGCAAATATGCAAATATGGTGCTAGAATCCAAACATGGAAAAGCAATGATGAAGAGGAGTGAATTGATTCTAATTCCCTGAGCTGGCTCTTATGTACATCAACATTTTTCTGTGCAGAAGAAATGCTCAAGAAAAGTGTTTTTAAAAGACATAGGATGTCTAGCTGGAAATGGTCTATTAAATGAACTAAACAGTGTCATGGTATATAACACACCATTTTGTAAAGCTGTTATTTGCTTTTCCCTCTTGGTATTCTGAGCACCCTAAATCTCAGTTTCTGAAATATCCACCACATTTTCCTGTTCCCGCAGACATGCTTCTACATGTGCTACAAACAACACACAGGATCTTAGGAGAAGCTTACAGAGCTCCTCATGGTGCTTCCAACCCTTTTGGTGTTTATGTGCACCATTTCAAGAAACAGAAATGTGTTAGATAAACAGAGATGCTGTTAAAGGTTTTCCTTGTCAATACCGCTCTTCATGCACATCATATCTCCTGCTGCTGCTGTGCTGCCAAAGGAATCCCAACCTGCTGCAGAAGCAGAGGGAAAAATGCTTCCCCATTGTCCTCCCTGCACCATCCTCCCAGCACCTGTATGCAGGAAAAGGCTGAGGTTAACCTGAAGAGGAGAGGTAGTGGTAGGAAGTAGAGCTTGAAGAGTTTTTTACTAATTGTTTCCACACCAGTGGTGTCTGTCATGGCAGATTTTTCCAAAAAGCCCACATAGCTTCCCTTGTCCTTTGCCCACTGCCCCCAGCGTGGGTAGGACAACGCTGACATAGCTCCACTGGTTTCAGGAGATGGAGGAAGTAAAGGGAGAACATGTAAAACTGAAAGCAAGACTTTTTTTCCTAGCTCTGCTGGTTGAAGAAATTGGTTAGTGTCTCCCTTCACATCAGGGAACAAAAGCTGTAACAGGTGTGGTACTGCCACAGTGAAGTCATCTAGTCTTGAAAGAGTTCTATGTATTATTTTACTTCTTGACATAAATGTAGAGACATAACCTACTGGCTCTTCTTCCATTGACTAAAGTGCTGCTTAGCTTTGGTACCCTTGCAGGCTTTCTGAGAAGTAGCCTGCTAGTCAGTTAGTGTCCTTTGCCATGAACCTAAATCATATACTTTCGGAAGGGCTTAAGTTTAGACTTGAACTTTAGGAAGACTCCATTGATTTTGTAAATTAAAAATGTAAAATTGAACAAATAGAAGTCCAGTACAGGAGTGACACAAGGAAGCAGTCTTTAAACAGAAACAATTCTCCAATCCAACACTGGGAAAGAAAGGAAAGTAAGAAGAAGGATTCATTTGCAATTGACCTGCAGTAGCAAAGTCATTCACTGTCCAAATAGGATTAAACCTGTTTTATCAGCCATGACATGTGAAAAGATCGTGGTTATAAATTCCATTTGCTGTAATGAATTGAAAGTGTCTGAGTTTGCAAGCAGCACTCACCGTTGATGGACAGCTAGATTCGTGCAGTGTTTTAACACTAAAATTAGCTTCCACAAAGTACAAAGTACAGAAAAGGTGTCAGCAGTGACAGATCTTAAAGCATTTAAAAATTGACTTTATTGTTGGATGGGAGCTGAATAAAACTAGAAATAAATAGTGTTTATGATCCTGTTATGTAGATAACTTGGTTCATGCTTGAGTGAGGGTGAACATGAATCTTGGAAAATGGCATTTTTTAGGTTTCTCAGCCATATTTCAGCAAGAATAAATACTGTTACTGAAATGAGGAAAAATGGAACTTCTCTATGGTATTGCTTGTAAGATGTAAGAAAATGGGATTGTGGTGAAGGATACTCCATTCAAATCAATTTCCATGTACACCAACATGACTCCAGTGCAGTCCATGAAACCATATTGGTGTATGTATTTTGGAAATTGAGATAAAAGCTACATTCTGTGCTTAGTTAACCACCTTAACTCAGTCTTGCATCAGGATTGTGAGACATTTGTCCTTTGTTGCTTGTGGAGCTAAATGTAGTTTCCAAACCTTTTTTCACCATGATTTTTGGTTTGGTGTGTATGATTTTATGCACACTTTAAGTGTGCCAAGAAAAGAAAAAATCTCAGTGGGTGAAAGTGGGAATTATTTGGGAATAATTTCAGTCTCCTTTTAATTGATAAGTTACCAAGCTGAAAACTGTCCAAAATTTTAAACAATAATAAAAAAAAAGCTTGAGCTGAATAGAGGAATGCAAATTTAATGGCTTCTTAAATTACCACAAGGTTAACATATAATTAATTTTCTAATTTTAATTACAACCCTACAAAATGTGCTGAAAAATGCTCAAAGGGGAGAAGCAGCCAGGTGCCAGCCATGATTAGCCAAGGTTACAGGCAATTATGAAGTCTCTATTAAACATGTTACAGATATTTGAGAAACCCCTTTCTAAAAACAGCACATTCATTGGAACTCAGCAGGGTATTCATTGTGCTGTATTTTTCCATTGCTGCAGACCTGCTGTCATTTGCCTCTCTCTTTTCCAGCTAAACGTTTTCTTGCAGCTGAAACGTGGACTGCTTTTTCTGTTTGTCACACGCTGTTACACTTGTACTAGGTATTTATTTTGATCATATAAACAAAAGAGATTAACCGGTGTTTGTGAAGTCTTCTGAGCACCTTCAGTTCCAGATAGCTGCCAATATTGCAGCTGAATGCTGGAAACACAAATCCTGAAGGAAATGACTTTTTCTTTCTGAGGTGTCCTGGCACGTGCAGTTTGTAAAGCAGGAATATTGCTGAAACTGCCTTTTCAGTGGACAACCTGTTCTGCAGCACTTTAACTGTAATGTAATTTCTGAGTTAAAAAAGCAAACAGAAATCCCCAGCACAAACAAATAACTGAACAAGGAACAAAAAACCGGCATGTTTGGTTTGCATATTCAACAAATCATGGTGTAAAAGAATTTCTTGTCTGTAACAGATTACATGGTGTATTATTGTTTTTTTTTAATTATTGTTATGTGAGTCATGCTTTAAATGTCTGTTGTTTAGAACTCTAATAAACCTTGATCCATCTATTAAAGGAAGTCTTTAAAAAAACTCCAAACCAATAAGATTTTTGAAAAAAAAAAAACAAACCAACAAACCTACAGTATTGGTGTCAAAGGAAATTAATTTCCTGGCTGGCTTGTGTTTTTCTCTGAGGCAGATATTGATGAGTGTGCAGAGGGGATCATTGAGTGTCACAACCATTCACGCTGTGTTAACCTCCCAGGGTGGTACCACTGTGAGTGCAGAAGCGGTTTCCATGACAATGGAAGCTACTCTCCTTCCGGGGAGTCCTGTGTTGGTAAGCAATGATCAGCAGAGCCTTTTTCTTTTCCCCCTCCTTGTGCATGGTGTTCCCAAGTGACTGTTGAGTTCCTGAGTGCCTCAGGGCACCGAGGCTGTCTGTCTGTCTGTCTCCAAAGCGTGACCTGCTGCACTGCTCCGTCTATCAGAGCACGCTGCCTCTGGAACCTGAAGTGAAGGTGGGCTTGCTGGGGAGCATCACTGGCCACAGAAGGGGAAGAGGTGGTTTTCCAGTTCCAGGTTTCAACAGAGTGGTAGAAGAACATACCTGTGGTGTGTCTGTGGCATTGCCTCGGTTTGCTTGTTTTCCATTTTTCAGCATCTTTGTTGTTTAATTTTTAGAATCATGCAAAAGCATCAATCTCTCCACACCACATTGCAGAATGAGGTCCTGAGAGCATGAACAGAGAGGGTTTTTATGGGTGCAAAGCAGCTTGTCAGTTGTTTCTGTGGGAGGACAAAGGATGAGGCTCCGTGAGGAGTTAATGCTGGCTCCTGCTGTGTGTGTGCCCTCACTGGCTGTAGGACTCTGGGTGCCCCTACAGCAAGTAAGCAGCAGTAAAACCATGGTGAATATGGTAATTCCCCCTCACCCCTGCCTTACAGCTTTTCCACCCTTTCAGTTATTTGCTTTATACATAATTTCTATGTGGTATTTTATCAGGTGAGTTGAAAACTCTTTAGAAGGGATCCCATTTTAAATTCTGTAGAGATACAATCAGCTGGCTCCTAGTGTTATGTACTTTCTTTGGGATTTCAGTTACTTCACCTCTGGTTGCTATATGAGTTTTCTATAGAAGCTCTTCTCCTCCTTTTGTGTTTTTTTGGGTTTTTTTTTTTTTTTGTTTTTCTTTTTAATGCTGTAAACTTCATTTATCATGTCCATAACTTCAAAGGGTGTTTTCTATGATTTTTAAGTTTATAATTAACAATTTGTGACAAAAAATTATAAATTTACTTGTAAAAAACATTCCCATCTTTTATGAATTCTGGCTAGTAGAAGTCCCTGGGATAAGGTAGTATCATAATTTAAAAATGCAGAGGAATTATAATGATTTTCAAAGCAATATTTTGTAGATGGTCCAGCTAAGTTAGCATTTTACTCATTGTCCTAAGCTGATGGGGAGCTCAATAAAATCACAGCAGTGAACTTCTTCAGAAGGTGGCTGTGTAAAAAATGGAAAATTTTACAGCATTTCATGATAGATAAAATAGATGAAAGTCATGTATTTCTAAATGAATTCTCAGATGTTACGAGTTCTCCTCTGGTTTGTTTGAATGTTGTAAGATGAGTGATGAGTGGAGCAATGTTGAAAATACCTTCTTTATGAGAAATCAAAGCAACATGACATAATCTTCAAAAAGCCCTGAGACAAGAGGCATTTTTACCCTTTTTGGGGCGTACTTGTACCACTCACATGGGAGCCCCATCGCTCCAAAGCTCCTGTAGCCGATTTGGGGAGCAGAGGATCAGGAGCCAAGCTGATGTCAGGAGAAGACAGGCATAGGCAAGAGTGTGGATGACCCCCAGGTAGGCTCAGCTGCTGAAAGGTCAGTATTGCTTGCTCTGAACCACTGCTGGAGGGTTGGGTGCTGCAAAAAGAAGCCCAAATGTTCTGGGCTCTGGTGGAGACTGGAGGAATGAGATTCCATGAGAACACACTGCCCTCATTTTGACCTGCACAGCGTGATGGAAGTTTGTGAGGTGAGGTGCTCATCTTGCCATATGCAAGTTGTAAAAAGAATGTGAAATTAGTGGTGTTCTTTTAATGAAATGGCTTCTCTGTACCATCTGCTGCAGGGTACCAGTGAGGAAGAGAAATAAACCAGTTTGGTTCACCAGTACAATGAAATGAAATAATTAAAAATTAATTGGAGGACTCTGCTAACCCATATTGACAAATTTTAAACCATTATCTTTATTTTAAAATGCAACTAAGAATTGGATAAAACAACAGAGAGAGAACACTGCAAATTCTAGCTAATATGTCACATTACAGAGCTTGTTTGCATGGTGGAGCATTTAGAGTCAGAACTGGTGTCTTTCACTCTGTTTAAAATAAAAGAGGATTTACCTGCTTAGCAACAGGTTTTTTTTCCTGGTGTATTGTATACTGAATTTGTGTGCATGGGGTGGGTATGAGTCATTGCCTTTCAGTGTGTTTTGAAGCATTTCTTCTTCCTCCCTGAAGGACAAACTTTGAGAACAATAAATAGGCTTAAAACATAAGTAAAATAAGATTAAACCTTTTCCTACAAAATAATAGCAAAAAATACTACTACTACTACTACTAATAATAATAATAAAGAAAAGAAGATCACAAGACAGTGAGGGGGAGTACTCATTTCTGACAGATTGCCCAAAGCCCAGGCAGCCAGTTGCTTTTGTTGGATACAATTATGTACATATTGATTAACCCCTTTTCCCTCCAGTTTTATGTAGGTGATATGGAGCTGAGTCATTGCTTGCACTGTCTCTGCAGTGCTTGCAAAACATTAAGAAAAATAGCATCTATTTGGGAAGTGGGGTACCTCAGTGCTTCCTGAAGCTATATTCTCATTGACAAAGAGAAAACAGTGAAGTTTGTCACCTGGTGAGGGACAATTGTGTAAATCAGCTGATGTAGCAGGGAAGGTCATAATATTGCACCAGAGCTTGGATAATGAGGATGTATGGCTTTAGCCAGGCCTCTTCAAGATTGGGAAAATTCTTTTATTGCTCAAAATATCAACCAAAGACAGCTTTTATCAGGGATGTCAGCTTCATATAGTGATGGTGAGCAGGCTCAAATTAAGGAAATGTAATTTGATTTCCCACAGTAGCGTTTTTATGAGTCCCTGGTCTTTCACAATGTGTTATTAAGAATACTGCTTGCAGACAATAGACAATTGCTGCACAAAGTGCTACCAAAGTTTGTTTGGCAATTAAAACCTGTAGGCTACAGCTGCTGTGTTGTTTTGTTTGGCTGGTTTGTTTTAGATTTTGTAATAGGAGCTTTGCTGCAATCTGAGGAAAAGAAACAATAATGCTTCATAGAGAACGATGAGGTGTTGTAATACAGTGTTTATGACTATCTACTGATTAAAAAAACCCAACAAAACATGCAAAGCAAATTATACTTATCAGTCTCCATCTCTGAGATGCTTCCAATCTGTAGAGTGCTGTGCAGACCCCAGAGAGCAGATTTACTGATTCTGTTTTTTTCATAATGATTTGTGTTTCTTGATCCCTAGACTGGGACTCACATGCACAGAAAGAACAACAGCCAAGGCAGCAGTGTCTGTCAGGTTTGCTTATTTTTTTCTTTAAGAATCACAACAAATTTTGTGGGGAAGCTTAACCTGGATCCTCCTCCCACCAAATCCCCATAGGTTTCACCATTAATTTCAGCCTGAGAGGTAGTGTAGGTGGACCTCACTGCAAGATTAGAGTTGCTGGTTTGGGGAAAAGAGAGCTGGAGAAAGCAAAAGGAATCAAGAGCTCATGAAAGAAAACTCCACAGGTATTAATCCCCCACAAAAGTTGGGTGCAGCAGTGCTTGAGGGTCAGATCTGAATGAACTTTAAATCTCTTCCTGAAGCTTTCTTATATTCCATGCTACGCTGCAGTGGTGTCTCTTATCTAGATTAGAAAGTAAAAGCAAAGGAGGTTGGATTTTCTTTTTTCCCCCTTTTCTGTATCACACAAAAAGAAGATCTGTCCTTCAAAAATCTTCCCATGTGCCTGAGAATTACTTTCCTATCGGTTGGTAGGGAAATGTTATGTAGGCAGAAAGGTTTGCATGTGGTACAGAGTATCCAAGACAAACTAGAACCTGCTGTTTTGCAACTTTCTTCTGTTCTGCTCATAGAATTTCTTAAAGCTCACAGTATCAAAGTTGGTGTCAGTGGATTTTATCCTGTAAAATAAAAGATATCTTACTTTCCATCTAGTAAATTCCAATTTTTGTATTCCGACAGAAAGGTGAGTTACATGTCTTCAAGGTAACTGTGTTTAGTCATTTCTGTATTTGTAGAAAGCTTTAGTAAATTCTTTATTCAGAATCTAATTTACTATGCACTGTTCTTTAATAGACCTTATATCTCTATAGAATACAAGTACTATCATAAAATATTTTCTAGCTGAAACTGAATCTGTTTGGTGATATTTTTTTGAAAGACAACTCCAAATAACTTTGATTTAGAAAGAAGGGAAAAATCATTAAGTGACAAGTTGCCTGTGAAAAATGATTTGTCAAAACAGGGCTTAGTTAACTTGTACATACATTGGTTTGGGAGCCCAGCACACATTTTTCATGTTAACAATATACTGTAATGGTTTAATGTACCATAACAGTTAAAATTAGCACGTTAGTGAGGTTCTTACTTCTGCAACAGCTTATCATGATAATACAGAACACCACACTGCATGGCTTGCTTGCACACATTTATTAAGGTGCTATGGAAAAGTCTTACAATTAAAACCTGAATAGCCTTGAAAACTAAGAAATTAAGTAGCTAGGGATTGATTTAAAATTTCAGTGAAACCAAGTTAATGAACTTGTGTTGATATGTACAGTCATGCTTGTCTTCT
The DNA here is from genome assembly GCA_013401135.1 of Cettia cetti. Lineage (NCBI taxonomy): Eukaryota > Metazoa > Chordata > Aves > Passeriformes > Sylviidae > Cettia > Cettia cetti. The sequence continues at coordinate 8,571 of VZUI01034053.1, forward strand.
ACCTGATTCAAATGCAGTGGCCATGGGACCTCTCATAATATCTGAGGCAAATTACTTCCCATTACAGCCAAAAAGGATGGAAAAGGAAATTGCATCTCAGGGGATTATTTGCTTCCATTTTGATTCTGTTTTCTTGTCTGCCCACATTACTGTGCTATCCATGTACTTGGAGAGTGTATTGGAAATGAGCACATCTTGGGTGGTTTGCTTTCTTTCTCTTTTTTCATCCACAAAACGTGACTTGATTGCTGAAGTGTGTGTGGTCAGGTGCTTATGGCTCTGCATTTGTTTGTAGAAGCACTGACTGGAGAGGTTGAAGAGTGAAGATCTTGATCAGTTGTGTGAGGGTCAGCAAAGTCCCTTTGCTGCTGGCTGTGTGGTTGATAGAAAATTGTGGGAAGCTTTGCAGTACAAGCAAGATTCTGCTCAAATACAGGTGCTTCCAGTATGTCCTCACTTCTTGAAAAGGAACTGTCTGGAGAGGGGAAGGAAAGCTCTGCCACTTCTAATTGGGTTAATTAGTAGTTTTTGCCACAGAGAACCTCAGTATAATGAATAAAATTACAAAATCCTGTTTCAGGTGTGAAAATCAGATTATTTCCATAGGTTGACAGGATACATGAAAGAATTAATCCCTCCAAACCTAAAGACAGATGTTTTGTTCTTGTCGATTATATATAGGAAAAAAATACGGACTCTCCTTGCTATTTCCAGTGTTCTTCAAGTGTTGCTTGATTTATAAATTAATATTTTATCTCCTTCCTTCTTTGTGTTGTTATAATGGGAAATGAGATCTGTGTGCAGTTATGCTTTGCCCATCTTTAAATGTTCCAGTTCAGGCCTGCATCTTCTGAGAACAGTTGTGGGAAAGCAAATGAAACCTGATGGTACGTGGAGAATTTGAGCTAAGCAAGGATTTGAATACTACAAAAATAAGCTAAATGCAAAAGTCTCGTCATAGTTTTCACATTCACTAAATTATTGCTTTGGACAACTGAACTAGGCTAATTTTTCAACACCTAAGTTGACACATTGATTTCAGTTGTTGAAGAGAAATTTCACACTGAATACAAGTATTTTCTTTCACGCTTTGCAGAGCCATCTACATGCTGATCTCACACTGATATGGCCTTTTGATCTTCATTAAAATGAAATACTTTCTTTACCTGAGAGCTAACAATGTGGGAGCATTTGGCTGTGATTTTTTTTCCTTCCCCACTGCCCCAATCTGGTTTAAGACTGAAGGAGTGACAGGGACTAAAACATGTTGGGGTGGTTTTTTTTAATGTTTATGGGTTTTTTATGTTTTTACAACTTTTTTCCCCTCAAGTCACTGGGAACATTGTCTGTTTGTTCTGACTTTAGGAAATGCAATCAACGACGACAAAAATGCTGCCAAAGGGATATTCTCAGAAAATTAGTTCTGTTAAAAGTTCAGCTGAAAATTAGTGCAGTGTCCAAGCCTTTTTTATCTGATTAATGACTAAAACTTCTAAATAATAAATGCCATTAAAAAATAACAACCTATTATTTGCATAAAGAACCAAAAAGCCGCGTAGCAATTAGGAATTTATGTTCATGCTTTGCTTGATTCTTTGTCAAGTGTCTCCCATTTACCAGTTTGGGCTGCTCTTAATGGGGACACCCATTTTATGTGTGCTAAATGGAGAACAGCAGCAGAGGTACATAAATAGGGGGTTCTTCCCTTCTGCACATGCATAGGAGATTAAGCTGGCTTTGTGTGAACAGGTCTGCACTTACTGAGAACATGAATGATGTTAGTTTCCATAATTGCTAACATCTGGCTTTCCATAAATCTGTTAAATTGCATAGAAAGAGAATTAGATTTCAGTGTCATAAGTAAAGCAATTAAATGCAACTCTGTAGGCAATATGGTTTAATATTCATCTGTGAAATCCTTTTAGTTTTGAACTGTGGAAGCTACCCTTTTAATCTGCACTGTTATTCTACTACATCCTGTACAGATTATAGTCAAGGAGCTCTTAATGTGGTAGAGAAGACAGTATTGATGATGCGTGTTGAAACCACCAAAGGCAAAGTGATTGCTTCATTTATACCTTTGTTTTCAACAAAAAATCCAAGTCAAAGTCTATTGAAAGGAAAATGGGATATCTTTAAGAACATTTTAAGTTTTACAGTAGCTATTTGCATATAATTCATTTGATACCAGTTCATTTGTCGTTCTCTTCATGTCAGTTTTCATGCTTTTTACCTCCTGCAGTACTCTGGCACTTGTTAAACCATGAGCTATGAGCTTTAATTTCTCTTAATGATGCACCTTTTTCACCACCAGTAGTGAAAATTTCAAGTACTCAGTTATGGCTAAGTTGTGCACTAGTACAATAATGTTCTTTTCTGGCAATTAAGACTTTCAGGACAGCAAAATGCACCATTTTTAGGCCAGTCTGAGTGATGAGCAATTGAATCATGCTGTCAGGCCACTGGGGTCATTTCTGCAAAGGGCTGGCCCATAGGTGAGCCCAGGAGTGAAGCCCTGTGAAGGCAGTGAAATTGCCTCCAGCTTCCCTTTGGATCTGTGAGCACAACAAGGAACAGTTATTTTCTGGCAACCCAAAGCTTTGATTTGGTTGTGCAGACTTGAGTTTCGCATTTAATCAAACCCAAGGGCGTCACCACATTTCCACTTCTTCCTCAAGTATTTATGAATTGAAATCAGGAATTGTACTATCCAGACCAGACTGAATTTAGTGCTTTGATTTTATAAAGAATTTCCTTCAACAGAATGAGAGAATTCTTGGTCTTTTTAAGGTAAGACGTTTTGAGGTGATAACTCATGAACTAATGGCACTTGTCCAAAAAAGTAAGGCCACTGGACATCACATCCCACCTAAATTAGACTTTAGGTAATTTTGTTTGTAAATTCTTCTGACTTTGCTGGTTTAGAGAGAAGTTAAAACTACTGTTATGTAATACTGAACAGTTACAATTTCACCCTAGCAGTAAGGTCATTTTATATGATAAGTATGGTGGTTCTTCCTTGTAATTTCTGAATTAATCTAATACTGTTCTGGAAATATCATGACAGAAACCATCACACGCTTCTAAAGGATTTTTTTTTTCCACCCTTCCTTCCATTGTTGATTACAGTTTTCATTGTTCATGTTGGAACAAAAGAGACCCACCAGTTTGCTAGTGACAATTTGTCAATATATTGTTTAAGAAAAGTCCAAAGTTATTATCCAAAAGAAACACCAATTTTTAACAATGTGCCTAAAAAATCTAATAGCTTTCATTGCAAGAAAAAGAACACTGCATAAACTCCCTAGATAATTTCATATTGCGTAATTATATTTTACCCTCCAAAAGCAAATTTAATGGGATACTGTAATTAGCTTTTTCCTGGTGTATAATGATTTTCTCTTGTCACCTATCCTTTGTGTGATTGCTAAATCATACTGCTTAGCTTTAAGACTTTTTTGTGTGTGTGTGTGTATTAGGTGCCTCTGAGTTCTTTTTATTTCCCTTCTTTTTTCTCCCCAATTCACTTATACCTTCTAGCAATGGGAAAAGGATGCAACTGACTGCTTTTAGTATGGGGAATGTTGCTTGTGCTAGGAAATTATGAGGAATAATGCACTTCTATTTTGATGTAAAACCCAGAACAGAGGGTTGTCTAGTTAACAGAAAGTCACTCTGCTCGCTGGTTTCCAGTCACTGGGAAATGAGTGTGCACCCTTATCTGAAGGTTCAACTTTGTCACTGATATGTGGTTCCACTGAGGTACCGCACACACAGCATTTGTAATTCAGCCTGATGGAGATGGTTTAAGAGTTCTTTGTGGAATCAAAATAAATGCTGAAGAATAACCTAAAGAACATCAGTGCTTAAAGTCTGCCAAGTAAATGTGGAGAGGAATGCACCCTCATCCACCAGCAGGGCAGAATAAGCAATAATTACTGCATGCAGAAATAAAACTTGCCTCCTGAAAAATGTGCCCAAGGCTTTTAGAAATCTGCTGTTTTGCAGATATCGATGAGTGTGCCTTAAAGATCCACACCTGTTGGAATGATTCAGCCTGTGTGAACCTGGCAGGAGGGTTTGACTGCCTCTGTCCATCCGGGCCCTCCTGCACTGGAGACTGTCCCCACGAAGGTGGCCTCAAGCGGAACGGGCAGGTGTGGACCCTGAGAGAGGACAGATGCTCCGTTTGTTCCTGCAAGGTGAGATCTAGCTGCCCTGGGGATCAAGAGTCCTCTAATTCTCTGGGTTCGTGTCAGAAACCCAATATTGCAGTGCTGCTGCTGTTGGCAAAAATGCTAGCCTAAGCCCAAGGCACTGAGGCAAAAGGTAAGCTGTGCTGTGGACGCTGAAGCTGGGATGGGGATAGTCTTCTGGGAAGGCATTTATTTTCTGAATTTGCACAGCCACACACATAACTGAGTAATGGCTAACCCTGCTGGGCTTTTGCCATGTCACCCTGTGGGCCAGAGCATTTCAGAGTATGCCTTGAAGAGGGTCTGGCATTACCTTTAAACACAATGGGCAGGGTCCAGCATGCTTACTGGAAATGCTGAAAACTGATTCTAATTTTTCTTCTGCATGAATATGCATCTGTCAGCACTGAGGTCAGCCCACGTCCTGTTGGTTGTGTTTCCCTTTGCTTGGAATGCATTTGCATTAGCTGGGTGAGAAGAAAGCTTTGAGCATGAGTCAAAAGTCAGAAGACCCAGCAACAGGCACTTAATTTCCTCCAAGTGAAGAATGGTGAAGGCCAGCTTTTTCCTTGGCTGTGTTGGCAGGTCTCCCACTTGGGCAGTGCAGCTCTCTGTTTGGAGAAGCCAGGTCTGGTATCAGTGGATGCACCTTAAAGAGTTAACATTGAGATCAGAGTGGGGGGTTTTGTTGCAGTTTTGGGGTTTTTTTGCCCCCCCCCCCCCCGAAAAATTGCCTTTTCCTTTTTTCTTCTTCATATGCTAGCCAAGTTAGAAGAACATTTAGCTCTGCTTTCTTGATTTTCACTAGCTAACAGAGGAATGCTCTCTTTGAAATCAGAAGAATTTTATCAACACCCTAATCTGAGAAAGTGGTTGGTCTTTTGTGGTCACTTTGACGTGATTTGTTCATAGCATGGGTAAAGCTGTCCAAAGGCACAGCAGAGCACTGTAGGTCCATGCATGAGTTCAAGTAAAATTAGGTTTTGGACTCTGTGAGAAGCTGAAGAAGGAGCATGGGAATTGGCCTCCATATCTCAATGCTTGGGAGCCAGAGAAGCATGAGAGGGTTTGAGGGGGAACAAAGGGAAAAGAGGTGTTTTGAAGTTGCAAGAAGCTGAAAGCCTCATCTTTTCTGTTTTGCAAGGGTGTAGCAGAAGGGAAAATTAAGACTTCAGGGTGAATACAGCCTAAAAAGTACACTGCTGGTTTGGGCTCAGTAGGGAATATGTTCTTATTGGTTGCTGTATTTTTTTTACTTCAAGTAGCCTCAAGCTCCCTAAAACTCCTCCTTTCAGAAGCTGAAGTGTGCAACTTTACTGAATATATATCAAGCTTTTATGGTAATTTTGGGGAACTGGCAAGCTTATGAAAGGATTTCCAGTCAATAGAATAAGAAGTTTAATATATGTGAAGACATCTGGTCTGCCTTTGCAGAATTATAACTATTCGTATTCACATTTTAGATTGCTTTCAATTTGTTTTATTTGCTGTTTCTCATTGCATGTTTTTCTTATGTTGAATGTTCTTACTAGTATGTGAAAATGCAGAAATTATTAACTAGTGCATAGTTTAAACTGAGCCTGACACTGTTGTTATGACTCTTACTGTGTGTCTTCCTTGCTTCACTTTTTCCATCAGTAAATTAACATTTGCATTTAATTTTGTTCCAGTAGCTGCCTGTTTCAAGAGCAAATTCTTGTCTGTAGAACAGGGGAAACAGGAAGAGCTTCTTATATATCACATTTCAGGCAGAGTGTAAAGTCTTCACTCAGTGTTTATTGAAATACATTTTTGTACCTCCTGATAGCTTCCAATACACCAGACTACTTCTCAAATCTCTCCCTGCCATGCAACTCATGGAGAACTGGCCCTGCTTGAGCTTTTGCAGCCTGCTCAGTTTGCAGTTAGGAAAAAAGCAGAATGTAACAACCATTCCTTATACTACTTACTTAAACTTTGCAATGATCCTACTTACTTGTATCCAGGAGGCAAGTCAGCATCTCTGTTTTGAAATGACACTGGCTTTTCTTTTGCTATAGTTATTCTGGCAAAGGACAGGTGGATATCTTTTGTGCATTGGCTGAGACACATGGTCACCATCTTTAAAATATTTTAGCTCACAATCTGGTGCAAAGGAAATTAAATACATTAACCTTACTTAATGAACTTCAAAGCTATTTTTAAAAAAGCATACTATGGAATATAGGAAACTTTATTGCTTCATTTATATAATGAAGCTAAGTGTCATTGAAGCACAGGCTATTTCAATGTTTCACTGGACCCAGTGTCTTCAAACCATTCTTGTCCATCTAAATGTACATGAAGTTTAGAAAATCATAAGTTTTCAAAACTCTAAATTAACATTGTTCCTTAAGTATATTTGCCATGTCCTGTATAGGCATCATTCTGAACTATTGTGGATTTACCAGACCATCAGATTTAAGGCTGGCAAAATTTGGGGTGGGAAGCTGTTGTGCTCTGATGAAAAAAGCAAAGCCTGGCTGTGCAGTCTGGCTATGTCTGGGCTTTCGAGTTTGTCTTCTGGTTAAGACAACCCTCCCTTTCCTGTGTTAAAAAGGTCTGGGGGCAGGGGAGTCTGCCAAGCTGATGTGTGTTCCTGAGGCTGAGAACAATTTGATGGTTTGGTTTTTGCAGGGTCTGATTTCTTTCCAAACTGGCTTTGGGGCTCTGTGAAAACTCAAACCACCCCTAACAGCCATTCTCTTGTGTGTCAGTTTTTCCTTTGTTAAGAACAATTTTATGTTCATACCTCTGACACTTTTGAAGAATGTAGAACTGATTCAGTGCGGAAGGTGAGAAGGAAGAAGTAGTAATAAGATATTGTATGTTATTACTCACCTAAAGAAAATAGGGTTTTCTGTATATATTTCTCAATTTTCTGTGTATTTCTCAGGGCTACTGCTGAGCTGCAAAGATGCACATGAGATAGTATAGCTTGTGAGGCTTTGTGTCACTGCAGTATAAGGATAAAAATGTTTTTTGAAAGGTATAGAGCTAATGAGCTTGTACACAAAACACAGATGCTTAGATATTCCAGCTGGTGGAGGAGTCCGTAGCTTCAGACTCAGGAGGCTAGAGCCACCCCAAAAGGTATCTCCTCAGAGACTACTCGTTGGGGGGTCAGAGCACTCCCTCAGCTGGGGAGAGTGTCTCAGCAGGAGGGCAGAGCAGTGATCAGCTCTTGTGATTTCAGCTCAGTGATTTCTCAGCTCTTTGCCCTGCAAGATCTGCTTCTCCTTGCCGGCCCGGGATGAGAGAGAGGGGGTCTCGTACGGCGGTTCCGCAGTGTTGTGCAAGCACCGCAGCTTTATTGCAAGGCCTCTGCGAAGGAAGGCCGGGAACGAGGAGCCCCGGGATCAGGGAGATTTTTAGGGGTTTTATAGGGAACCAAGTGGGAGGGGGAGAGGGTACAAGGCCAATCGTTTACAACAGATCTACATAAAATCCCGAGGGGGCTTGTGGGTCCTCCTGAGAGTCGCCCTGACCAGAAAGCTTGCCTGTTATCTTAGGGTCTGGACAAGGCTTTTGCAATCCTGCTGTCTCCAGGGCAGAGCCACCGGGGTTCCGTCCGCCCCCACACTTAGAGACGAAAAGAGAGTAGCAGTGTATTATGATTACCAAAAGTTCTCTGGCCAAATCAGCAGGTCTTTTCAGTGCTCTGAACTATGGAGAGTAAATGCAATGTGGAACATGCTCAGGGAAGCACAGAATTACCAGCAGTGTCACCAGCCGAAAGGGGAATTTTGAAAACTGATCTTGAAAGCTTAGAAATTGAATTGCATTTAAGCAGACAGGCTGTTGTTACCCAATATTAACCAGCACAAAAGAGGAGAGAGACTGCCATGGTCAAGGTTCCCTGGATTCCTGTCACAGCCCTACATGCCTGGAGCATCAGGAGGTCATCCTGACAGAGCTGCTGGGCTAAGCTGGCTTTTGATGTGCAGCTGGACCTGGCCTAACCCATAGCTAAGGAAATGGGCTGCTGCCATTCTTCCTTGTGATTTCCTCAGACTGCTGAGTAAGGAAATAAAGTTTGTTTATCCCTCCTCCCACAGCTAAAGTGGCAATCTAGCCACTAGTACAGAATACTTACCTTAGTTTGATACAAGGCTGAACAAAGCTTGTAGAGTAATATGTGCCCTGCAGTTGGCAAAAGCGGCTCAGATCCTTGTTCACCTGGCAGGTTTTCTACTTTCTCATAATTTTGTGTAGTCTTCAGCTTTGTTTGTTAGGCATAAGAAATCATGAAAATTATTTTTACAATAGCAAGGAATATTCTAATCCATTCAAAACTGTGATGAAATGCAGCAGTGACATTGAACTGACATGGCATGGTGATTCCCTGATGCTGATTTTGTACATGCTGCATTGTGGACAAGATTGGCTTTGCTTTAAAACAGGAACCAAACCCTGATTCCTACATCAGGTCATAAGCAGTGACCCCCCCCCTGCCCCATGCTACAAGCTGAGCATCCTATGGCCCATGGCAAGGGGAGGAGTAGAACAAGATGAGCTTTTGTATCCCTTCCAATCCAAACCATTCTGTGATCCTTTGCTGTGCTTATGGCTATTTTGTCTGCCTCTGGAAAAGACATCCGGGGCTGCACTCACATTTATTAGAAGTAAGTTTTTTTTCAAGGATCAGAGGAAATAAGTTCCCTTGCTTTGAAAGGTGTTGCTATATTTGGTGGCAATGAAATTTTCTTCCTTACATCAAATAATAGACTCAGAACAAAGTTCCCATGAGGCCAGGAAAAACTGCAGTGAAATGAATGGAGTTGCTTTAGGAACTGTACAGTTGTGATCCAAAGCAGAATATAGCTTTATGCAGGCCCTCTGTAATACATGTAATACATACATTATAATGAATGATGGTAAGTTCTTTTATCTTTAAGCTGGTGTACTGGAGGTCCAGATGTGGGACAGACACAGAGGTCGGAATAAAGAACAATTAGTGCTACTTTGATTGTGCTATATTTTGCTCTGATTAAGTTAAAGGGACCAACTTTATTCAACTTACTTTCTTCACAGTGATATATTCAGTCAAAATAGTGCTAAATAAATATTATATGTACTAGAGTGGTGACTGCTTGAAGAGTTTGCTGATGTAACCAATGAGATATGAAATTACTTCACTGTATTTCACTGAGATACTGACTGCTTTTAAATTCAGTTAGCTGGAGACAGGAAAACAGTGTTCTCAGATTGAGACAGAACTGGATCCATGCACTGACAGAAACTGGAATAGTACTGCTATGACAGGTGAGATCCAGTCCTTATTGGCATGGAACACACTAAGAAATTAACATTTCCTGACAAGCCAAAGGCGTACACCCCCTGTGACCTTCCCTGGGTGGCTGTCAGGCAGCTTGTGGGTGACCTCAGGGCCATGTGTCCTCGCAGGATGGGAGGATTTTCTGCCGGAGAACCGTCTGTGACTGCCGGAGCCCCAGTGCTGACCTCTTCTGCTGCCCGGAGTGTGACACCCGTGTCACCAGCCAGTGCCTGGACCAGACCGGCCACAAGCTCTACCACAGCGGGGACAACTGGACCTACAGCTGCCAGCAGTGCCGTTGCCTGGTATGAGCAAAGCAGTTTGGATAGGAGTAAGAATAATAAGACATCACATTTTATCTTCTTTTTGTCAGGGTCGGGATTAAATGTGCCAGACGGTGTTTCTTGTTTGGACTCAGATGTTTATTAATTCTTGTCTACATTACAGTCTCACAAACCATGAGTTCTGCAGCACTTCCAGCTAACGAACTAAAAATGGCCCCATCTCTCTCTCTACAGGGCCTTTTAAGGATAAACTGTCCAAATAAGAAATGACACCTAAATTATTTTAACTTTTAACCTAATAACCAACCACCCCGACCCACAATGCAGACTTTTCTACCTAATTACAAAATACCACCCAGACCCATGAAGAAGAAGGTGAAAAAGAAGGACTGGCCTCTGTCCTAAAACCTCTATTTTACTTTATATATATCTATATATGTTCTAAAGCCTTAAACTCTAAGCTTTTCACCAGGTGATACTACACACTTCTATTCAAACTACACACCCATAATCCCAGTGCTGTCGCTCAATTTTGGAAGCTTCTCCACGGCTTCAGGTCAAATGCAGTGTTTGCTTGGGGGTCAGTGCCTCTCAGCACAGAAAGCCTGAAATTCTCAGTGCTCAGGGTTCTAACGATAAGGATTGTCACCTTTAGGAAAACAGACCTGGAGGCAGGCTCATGGCTCTTTCTTCACCCGCATTTCAGACTGGGGGTGGTGACAAAGCTCTTACAGAGCCCCAGAGAACTGAAAGCCATGCCATCAGTTTTCATCTTGCTGCTGAATAAGTAGGTCTAATGAGAAAATCTGAAAGCTTGACAAAAGCTTGGAAACCTTGACACTATATTAATTTTAGCATTAGTCTGCTTTAGAGAACTTTTATAAAGTTGTCTGATCTTTTGTCTCACCATGTGATGGAGTTGGCTGGAGAAGTTTCAGTTTTTAATTACATCTGGTGGGCCTGTCTTGTCAAAAGGAACAATAAATTTATTGATTTATTTGGATTCTGCAAATCTGGAAACATGGTGTGCCAGTGCCACTGTATAGATCAGAAAAAAATTAACCAAATAAAAAAGAAAAAAGAAGACTGAAATTACTAGAAAAACATATACAGTAATGAACTCTTATTTTCTCATTAGACACTATGGATTATTCCCTTAAAGGTTTAGGTTTTCCATAGATGTACCAATTAGTGCATCAATGAAGTTCATTAAAATTATCAGTTTTTCATTTATAGCTGTCTGTATAACATAGTCTTTATATATGTTACTAATCAAGAGGTGTTTGAGTATCAGGAGGGAAATTGCATTCAAAGCTAAGTTACTGTCATGAGGTAGTTATCCATAATGCACAGAGTAAGTACGGAGGTTGTGGCTTGCAATTTCTTGCCTAATTTTGTGATTGGGATAACATCCAGAGCTGTAAGACAGTGGTGCCCTAAATCAGCGTTGTATGTAAGGTTCTGTGCAGTGTGTGATGCTCTCAGCATCTGAAGTGTTTGCAGAGCAAGTTATTGAATACCTTTCCAGGTTAAATTTAGACACACAGAGAAATACTCTGCAGAAGTGACCTGATGTTTCTGTCTTCTCCATGTCTCTATCTACTAAACCATTTCAGGATTTTTTTCAGTTAAAAATAATAGTAAAATGAATATAAATAAATAAATAATGGCATAAAATGAGTCTGTGGAACACAAATGATATTGCTCTAACCATTCCTTTAGGAGCTGACAATAAAGTTGATATTCGTGGTTGCTGCTTAGATTGATGTTCAGTGTTTCTCCAACCTACTAACCTACATCTATCTGCAGTGTTAATTTTCTATTTAAATGCTTGCTGTGATCCTGCAGAGATGTTTATGTGACCAGGAGTAGAAAGAGTGCATGAGTCTGCAAGGCAATCACAGCAAAAATTACAGTTTACAGAAAATATTAGTACCCAGTATTTCACCCTGCCTTCAAAAACCCCAAAGAACTCAAGATCTCCTGCAAGAATGATGACAATGTTGTTGTTTAGTCAGGAATCAACCAAATGATAATCTGCTACATTTAGGAAACTTCACTCCGGTATTCAAACATATATTAGTGTGATCAACCAAACTGCGGTCTGAACCATTCCGTTTGTTGCAGTTCTGGCAACAGCGCTTTTCCATTCAAAACAGTACAGAGTTTCTTGTTGGTTCATAAATGGCAAGTTCAATGACATTTGCTTCAATATTTATAGGAAGGAGAGGTGGATTGTTGGCCTCTTCAGTGTCCCACCCTGAACTGCGAGTACACAGCCATCTCAGAAGGAGAATGCTGTCCTCACTGTGTCAGTGACCCCTGTCTGGCTGACAACATCACCTATGACATCAGGAAAACCTGTCCAGATGGCTATGGAATCACGAGGCTCAGTGGTGCTGTATGGACAATGGCAGGATCTCCTTGTACCACCTGCAAATGCAAGGTACGATGGGCCAGGTGGGATGGTCACCTGTACCCCATAAAATCAGGGTCCTTTTCTGTCCCTGGAGGCTCACATTAAGGTCTTGGGGAAGTACATGGGACCTGAGGGCCTACAGAAAACCCATGCGTTTTCTATCTGGTGAAGTATAAGCAAAACAATTCTCTCCTTGCTGAAAATGTTGAGCAAAGATATGTTAATATGCTAGTGCAACTTTCAGGCATTCTCTTGAAGTGCCCTTCAGGCATTCTCAGTATGAGTCAAGGGTAATATTTCAATAATTACCTAGTGTGGATGTTCATGAAAATGCGTATTACAGAGCTGGTAAGCTGAGGCAAAAACACTAATATAAAAGTTTCACCAGCAAGTACACAAGTAAAAAGGCATTGTAGCTCTGAGATAAAGGCACTCCCACAATAGTGATGGGAAGAGAATGTCACAGTTCCTGTTCCCTGATCTCATCAAGATGTAATTAATCCAATGGCAGTCATGCAGGAATGCTGTCTATTTCCCTTGCTTTGTGCAGTAATGACCCCACTGTGCTAATATCAGAATTATGAAAATGTTGTTTTGGATTATATAAAGTGTTCTTCTGTTCACTCTGGAAGAGAAAGCTATTGCCCCAGGGCTTTGAATTATTCAGGGTAGCTTTTCTGCCATTCTTTTGAGGCTTCTTTTCTGCAGATTTTTGATGGATTAAGAAAAAGAAAAGTAAAAACAAAATGCTCATTTGGGCTTTTAGTAGTGTCTGTACTTTTTTATTACATAAGATAGTCTTATAAATGACTGTATGTTAGAAGAAGATACTTAACAATGGAATAAATTCCAAAACTGTCTGGTGTTTATGTTGCCCCCATCTCCTCCATATCTGCCATGAGCCAAGAACCTGAACTGTCTGCTAATTTCAGACAAGCAGAAAGCTTCCCTGTGTGGATCATGTCAAAATTCTCTCCATTAACTTTCTTGCATGAGAGAAAAACCCAGTCACCTGTTGCCATTGCTGTGCTGTATTTTATTATGGGGATCACATCAGGTTTTGAGTTCCTGTGGTAGTTCAGGCCAATTCAGTGCCATTTGGCAAAGCTGGCCTCCTCAAAGAGCCACTGCTGGGAGCAATGCCAACACCCTGGATGCTGGGGGCAGCTGTTTTTAGGTGGTGGGTGTGTCAGGGATGTACCCATCTCTGCATGCCAGCAGCCCTTTCAAGCTCCCTGTGACCTGTTCTGCTTGTTTGTCCGTGCAGAACGGGAATGTCTGCTGCTCGGTGGATTTAGAGTGTCTCAACAATAACTGACCTGGGCAGACTGGACTGTGCCGAAGGAGGAGAACTGCTGGAGCTGACACCTGAAAGGAGGCCGTGTGCATTGGCATTTTGTACAACAGACAATTACCAAAGTCTCCAACGAGGAAGATGTTTGGGAGTTGCCTTTGGGACCTGTCACTATGCTCATCCTTGCTAGCCTTGTCCAGGCAACTTCCAGTGCAGCGCATAGAAATCAGTGGTTGCTACAAGTTTTCAGTGTTGTAAATTACACACCTTTCCTGTCAAGGAATTTGCAAATATCTTTAAATTATTCCATGGGTAAATTGATGCTGTATTTTTGTTTTAATTTGTGTATTGACAACATTGATAGAATTCAGCTCTTCTTACTTTGAATCTAGATTTTACAAATAAAACAGCCTGTTGTGATTTTGTCCCATAATATTACATACTTGGTTCCAAGGTCCCTGTTAGATGTATTTATGAAAATATGTATGTATGTACAGTCAGATTGCATAGTACTTATATTTCACAACTGTCCAACATTTTAAAGCATTGAAAGGTATGGACAGAATGAAAGTAATCAGAATAAGTCTGTCTTAAACTATAAAATTAAATGCCATGAACTGAATGAAATGGCAGAATAAGCACTTTCTTCTCCAAACATGCATAGCAGCAACAAGACTTCTACGGTGAGAAATGGAACTAAAACCACATCCCACTGCCAATTCAACACTTATTCAAGAAAGAATCACCAGTCATTATCAGTATTCTGTTGAGTAAAATTCATCTGGATTATACAATGCTAAAACAGTCAGAGACCCTTAAGATGATATAGTTTAAGTTGAGTAGGTTAGAATTTGCCTGCATTTGTAACATCCTTGATGAGTTCAGAATTTTTCCTCTTTTGTGTTTACAGTAATAGTGATGTCTGTCATCCTCAGTTACCGCTGCCATAGTGACAAAGTGCAGAGGCACCTGTTCCAGCCACATGCAGGACAGGGGACCTTAATGCTTGGTGACTTCCATTACCAACAGCTTAGAAACAGATTTTATCCTTTCATATTTTATGACATTCAAAAATACTTAAATTTACTGTGTTGTTGAGGACCTAAGTTTAGACACAAATTGAAATCAAGACTCTTAGCCCTATAAGGAGATTAGAGCTTAAATTCTCTTCAGCTAATGTGTATTTTTTTCATGAGGCTAGAAAGTTTGTGGCATTAGAACAAGAATATATTTCTATGGCGATGCATCTACAGCTTAAGTGTCACATTTTTAATGTGCTGTTGTGTTTTGTTCTGCTCATTTGTGTAGTGTTTTTTGTTTTTTTTCTTTTTCTTCATTTAATTAAATACACTGAATATATGGAAAAGATTGCAGAAATAAGTATAGTGGCTACAGTTTGGAAAGTCTACATTTGTGAGTTCTTTATAGTTTCATGCAGAAAATGTGAAACTGATTAATAAGAAAGAAGTGTTGACTATACAATGCAAATATTAGTTGTCTTTTAAATGAAGTACTATTATAAGGGGGCAGTGGCAAAGAATATAAAATTTCTTTCAGTCACTCAGATAACTTTATTCCAATTTTTTAAACAGGTTTTGTTTTAGTTAACAACTTCGTGTGGTAAAGAAGTTAAATTTATTTTCTTAAAATGCCCCATCATTTTCAGCTAATAATGTATTGACTCTATTTGCATTGCCCTGATGATTGTATAATAAGGGAAAGAGTTGTGTTTTATATGATACTCAAAGGATGTTTGTAAATCATAATGTCAGCTCATTTTGTATATTGCATTGTAAAACCCAATGGTAATTCAGTTGGATAAGATACCCAGTGGGCTGAGATATGA
The DNA here is from genome assembly GCA_013401135.1 of Cettia cetti. NCBI lineage: Eukaryota > Metazoa > Chordata > Aves > Passeriformes > Sylviidae > Cettia > Cettia cetti. The sequence goes on from VZUI01034053.1 coordinate 23,906, forward strand.
GGGGGAATGATTTAAAATTTGTGGGCATCTAAATAAACTCCTATGAACAGATTGCTTTCCCTTAGTTTTATTAGCAGGGTTCTAAAACACTGATCAATGTCTTTTTCAGCTTGAACTCAGGAGAAAAAGTGTTTGCCCAGAGGGGTAGCATCAGAGTGGTAAGAAATATGTTATTTTTACTCAGGCAAAATCATATATTCCAGTCTCTTCACTGAATTTCTGAAGCTCTCTAAGTGGATTAAAGACAGTGCAGGCTCTGACAATCATTCCCTTTTGCCTTGTAGCCCTTCTCTCTTGTAGTAGAGAAGCCCTTTCCCTGGATGCCTTCTGAAAGCTCCAGACCTTGTTAGGATCATATTTTAACAGGACTACAGAAGTTCACACTTTTCCACTACAGACCAATCTTCTTCCAGAGCTCAAATGCAAATTAATTCAGTAAAACCCTTTCAGAGCATTTTATACAGCATTACGTGTCATTATCTCCAAAGTGATGCAGCTTGAATTGTTTACACAAAGTCAAAATACTGACACAGACCTGTTTGTGTTGCATTTTAAGCAGTTGCCCTGACTGTGATGAACTTTTCCTCATGAAGGAATTTGATCACTAGTCACATCACATGTATCTTCTGAGTACTCAGAAGCCCCAGCTCCAGCTCAAAGAGCACATTATGGAGGAAAATTTAATTCCCTGTGTCCTATGTGACCAAGGTAAGTAAGAACTTTCAAAACTTTTTTCTTGATTATATCCCCTATTCCCTATAAAAATATGGACACTAAAATTAAAATGCTGAAAAAAACAATGTCTTTTACAGTAATTTAAGAAAATTTTCCTCTTTGTTTGTGAGATGGACGCTGTCTCCTCTCAGGATAATATCTATCTGTTATATATATAGTGTATATTTATAGTGTAGTATTAACTTGAGGAGGACTACCATGAACATCTGTGAAAGGAAATTTGCTGCTAGTTAAGAGACTTGGTCAAAGCTCTGGCTGTTGACAACTGGAGTTTTGTAGCTGTTTCTGTTTGTTTATCCCATGAAAGAGTATTTTCTCTGTAACCCTTCTGATGACAAAAAAAAAAAAAAAAAAAAAAAAAGCAAATGGATGACAAACAGAAAATGAAAAGTCCAGCTCTGGTAAAATGTCTTTGCCCTCCCCCTTTTGGTAAAAACTTCAGCCTAGGTTCTCTACCAAGGCCTGGTGTTGTGTCTTGTGAGGACAGTGAGTTCTCAGCTCTGCCTCTGCATGTTTGCAAACTCATCTGCTGAGTTAAAGCAATGCAAATATTCTTTTGCAGCAGTCCCTGGAGTCATGGACCACTCTGAGCCGTGCTGGTCACTACGAAATGCCAAAGTTGAATTATTCCCCACAAATGCTGAATAATGCCAGCCTAACTCACAGGAATGTGTGTGGGATTTATTAGTGCCTTTGTGTTGCCTCAGAAACCTAAATAACAACTGCCTTCCAGTAATGTATCTTCCCTCAAGAGCTGTCAGTGAGTTTTCAGGTATAACTGTGTACAAGATTTAATTAATACCATCTTTTCAATCAGATTGCAACGACAACCAAAATATCATCTTTTTCTTTTTTCTTTTTTTCCTGTGACAGACAATAATGTTTTATAAAACAAAAGGTAAAATGTCAGGAGTGATTACACAAATGGTAGAGTAGATTTTTAGCAGAATTAAATCATAACTCCTACGAGCAATATGGGAATGTCTCACATCTAATGGTGCTTACATAATCATCATTAATGAGGGGATTTTAAAAGGGCCCCATGATACAGTTTGATGTAAAATTTTAAGTGAGTGTTGTGATAAGTCATAATTGTTTGAGGAACATATTCTGCCAGTGGAAAAATGTTCCTGCCAAGCTCCTCTTCTTCTTAAGGTACATCTTTGGAGCTCATTGAAATTTAAATTGGTGTAAGGAAGATTCATGGTAGTATAAATTAAATAAAAAGAAATTAAAAATATCCATGTCTGAATGCTTCATATCCAATTCTTCTGTGGTAGAAGTTACAGGTAGAAGTCAGCAATAATTCTGATTCAGCTGATGTTACTCACCTCAGAGGGTGTTACTGAGCTGCTGGTATTGCATGTAATCTACAAATTACTTGAAGGTGCTAACAGGATTAATTTTTGCTACTAGCTGCCAGGGGATAGGTTTAGGTGCGTCTGAAAAGGATGTATATCAAAAAGCTGATAAAAAGGGTCAAATTCAGGGGTTTTTTTAATGAAATCATCATCAGGAGGTTGACAAAAGATAGATACATGATGCCAAAAAATCATGCCCAATGGGAAAAAAACCCAAAACCCACAAGCAAACAAACAACCTAAAATAAGATTCCCAAAACCATATATCTCTCATTTAAGTTTTTTTACTGCAGCTTCAACTGTGCAGTATGAGGGATTCACTGAATTGCGATGGGTGGATTTCTGACTGGGAGCCAAATTTTTTGCTTCAGTGGTGCCTTACTTAGGAATTTTTTATTTGCTTAATTTGTACATGAGATTTTTTCGTTTAAGTGTTTTGATTGAAATTGAGTGGTTTAGGGAAGTAAGCCTTACTGTGTTCTCTTTGAGACAGAAGTAGCTGCAGCAGGGTCTGGACTGATCCAGGCTTCTTTCTTGTATATGCCTCTACCCCCACAGAGAAAAACCCCTTTGGGAAAGGGGAAAGGGACCTGTCCAGGGCACTGATGTTCAGGTGGTTCTGTGCTGCAGGGCAGGGCACTGCTGCAGCAGATACACAACCTGCTTTGGTTGTCCTCTTTCTGTATTTCCTTTTAAATGACTCCTCATGTCATCCCTACACAGTTTCCTATCCCAAAGCTCTTTATTGTTGAGTGCCTAGTGGTTATTCATGTAGATCCACTTCAGTGAGGAAAGGCTTGGAGGTTCTGCAGCAGGTCACAGCATCGCTCAAACACAAAGCAGAGACCAAGGTCTTTTCATGAATTTAAACCAGAAAAATCCTGGCTTCTAATAATGCAGTTGATTGATTGCTGTTTGATTAAATCTACTTTTCCTCAAGCAAGAATTGGAAATGTATTTGATGTAATCCAATGCTTCTTTGCACTGGTTTTGACGGATTCCCTTTGGCAGTATTAAATACGCAGATTTGTTTTCCTACCTGTATATTATGCAAAGTGTTCATCCTGGTGATGGAATGTGTGTGTTTTGCTACTGCTGTGTCTGTAGACTCAAAATAGGAAATCCTTACTTAATGTCTATGAAATTAGAATCAAAGAATTACCAAAATATGTTCAGGTAAGCACTGATTTTAATGGTAAGCTTACCTGCTAAGGTGATGGTTAGAAAAAACCCATTATGTGTTTTTAAAGTACATTTGCAGCTGAAGAGGTCTAAACACAGTTTTGTTCATTTACTCACATTTGTGTTAAATAGTTAGCTGATTAGTTCACTCATTAGCCATACAAATTTAATTTATGATTTACAGGGTAGAAGACAGCTTTGAGAACTGCTAAATGAAGTCACCTCTTGTGCAGGTTTTCATGCAAAAATTTTACTTGTTAGAAACTGCTACCAGCACTTTCTCAAAATCAGAGGAAAGTATCTTTATGCAGTCCTGGGCAATGCACTTTTGCTGTATTTTTCTCTTTTTTTCTACTGTTACAGCACTGGAAGCCTTTAGAGAGTCTGGGCTGCTGAGACTCAACCCATGAGCTCCCACTGCCTGCAGAGGGTGGTGGGAGGAGTGGGTGCCTTGGGTGGGATGGGCTCAGGTAGGATGTGCTCAGAGTGGGATGTGCTCAGGGTGGGATGTGCTCAGGGTGGGATAGGGTGGGATGGGCTCAGGGTGGGATGTGGTGGGCACCTGCAGGATGCTTTGACAAAGCTGGGAGCAGCTCTGTGTGTCCCTCCTCCTTCATGGGTGAAGCAGAGCAGAGCAACAAGCTTGATTCCTCAACATCTTCCCAACTGAAATCAGGAAAAATCTGTTTGCAAGGTGTCTTCTGCTGGTGTCTTAAAAATGCCAGAAACTCCAGGAGTTACCTACTTTTCTTAGTGTTTTAGATAGTGGTGGTTAAGGATGAGCTTCCCAGGACTGGATGATGAGTAAATGTATAGCAAAGCAGTTGTTTTCTCAGTGGGCTAGTCAGTAATGTCAACAGGTATTACTAAATTGTCTTTTGAATTTGCAAGTGTTTTAATTGTACTTACAACAAAAAGTGATTGTTCCCTTCTTTACAGTTTATACTTTACTTTCTTTGATTATTTTGCTGATCTCTCAGGCTGTCCCATAACTGCAGTCTTACAACCTGATCAGTGACTGAGCAGATAACATTAGAAGCAAGCAAAAGAAAGATTTGTTTTTATGCCTATAATAAAAGAAAATTTAGAACCATAACTTTTTTTCCCCATTTAAATGTCACATTGTTTTATTATCCATAGCTAGAATTAATGCATAATCTGGGCCTCTGTCTCAAAAAAACTGTTTCTATTATTAAAGGAAGGCAGACCAAACCAGTTACCTACCTTTCAGGCATCCTTTTTTTAAATGATATCTTGCATAAGCATTTACTGTCTCAGGGAGCAAGAGAACTGTATCTCTTGCTTTTGAAAGAGTGACTCCAGACTGTCTCTGGGAATGGTCTGTTCTGTGCCGTTTCTGCCTGGAGTTCTTAGAACTGGCGCAGCAGTATCCAAAAATGCATTCAGTAAACCAAGGACACAGTTGTGTCTGAAGACAAGTTGTCAGCCCGGTAGAAGGGAGGACAGATGAACCTAAGAGCAGTCTCACATCAATCCTTAGCAAAGCCTCAGCCATCACCAGCAGGATGGTGTTAATCACAAATGTCAGCTGCAGTTCTGTATGCCTGGGGAGTTCAGGGGAGTTGAGCTGAAGGTTTCCTATGTCTAAGTATTGCTCAGCATGAAAGTTCAAAGCTATTTCTCTTCCTGAATTAGAGCATTCTTGTAAAATAGATGGGATTATAGTGTGCACATATATATTCTCTACAATTGGGAAAAAAATGAATTATTCCAGATGACTTTTTCACCTCTGAGTAGCCATCTCATTCTAAGTCAATTGTCAATGTTTGAGATATTATTTACTGAGGAGCTTTTCTATTGTGAGTAATACTATTTTAAGTGAAAATAAATGGAGGCCATCTATTTCAGATGAGTTGATCCAGTGCAAAGATAGCAATGAGAAATGTCAGTCCTACATGTTCAAAAATTACACCCCAGCTGTGCTAAAATTAAGAGCTGAGTTTTAGGAAAACATGTGTGTTGGAAAATGTGCATTTCTCAGTGGTTCGGGATTGTCAGTGCTGAGCTCAGGTTATTCCTGGCAGTAAAACTCTACCCTGCTGTGGGCAGATGCCCAAGCAGGCAGGCTTGGTGTTGTGAGGGGAACAAGCTGATGTGGACTCACTGCACAGGGAGATCGTGACAGGGCAAGGGGCATGGTTTTAAATCAAAAGAGGAGATTTATATTAGATCTTAGGAAGAAGTTCTTTACTCAGTAGGTACCAAGGCACTGGAACAGCTTGCACAGGGAAATTGTGGTTGCTCCATTCCTGGAAGTGTTTAGAGCCGGTCTGGATGAGGCTTTGAGCAACCTGGCATCCCTGGTCCCTTTCAACTAGAGGAAGCCTTTCTGTGATTTCTGTGAGGATTCCTTTGGTGTGTGCCTCTCCTTTCATGTCAGCAGAAGGGCTGAGGAGCACCTAGGTGCCAGGGGTGTGCTGAACTGGGGGAGCCCAGCTGCCTCTGTCTTGGGTTGCAAAGCAGGATGTGACCAGGGGTGTGCATTCCATTACCAACTGCTGAAACCAGATGCCTTCTGTTCATGGGCCAGCTGTTAAACCAGGTGGGGCAGTGTTCTTTATCTCTTCCACCACCCATCCTCCCTCCAGGGATATCTGCTGTTCATGGGCCATCGAGGCTCACTGCATGGCTGATAACATTACATCATCCCATTGGGAGATGCTCCACCCAGGGGGAGGAGCCCAGCATTCCTACCTGGATAAACCTGAGAGTCAGAACACCAGGACAGCCTGTGTGCACTGGATTCCCAGAGGAAGAGCAGACCCATCTCACCACCACTGGACACTTTTATAGGATCATCTCTGCTCCAACAGAACCACATCTCTCCCTCCAGGAGGACTTGATTGGACTGCAACCAACACCCTGACCAACAGGGTGTCAGGTTGTGTTCTGACTCTGTCAGGGTTTGGTTTTTTGTTGTTGTTGTTGTTGGTTTGGGTTTGGGGTTTTGTTTTGGTTGTGGGGTTTTTTTGCCTTTTTTTTTTTTTTTTGTACTACTACATTTTTAATATTCCTAGTAAAGAATTGTTATTCCTATTTCCGTATCCTTGCCTGAAAGCCCCTTAATTTCAGAATTATAATAATTCAGAGGGAGGGGGTTTAATTCTCCATTCCAAGGGAAGCTCTAGCTTTTCCTGGCAGACACACCTGTCTTCCTAAACCAAGACAGCCCTCCAGGCAGGCAGTGTTTGGACCACTTAAGGCTGGTCTGAAACATTGATGTTTCTGGTCCAGACCATGCTCAGTGTGTATCTGAACCTTCCTTGGAAATAAAGGGCTAGAGATATCTAATTCCTTGTATGGGAGTTTGAGAGCTCTTGGGAGACAGCTGATGCTGGAGATCAGTCTATGTTTGGAAAGCAGTGGTGCTTGTACTGACGTACTTTCCTGTCAGTGTTTTTGTCCTGAATTTATGCCAAAAGGTGGCATAAATCTGGTGCCAACCAACCCTGGTGCCTAACTGTAAGCAGGAAAAAAAGAACCTGTGAGGATCCTGCCGTCAGCACCCAGAAAATAAGAGACCCTGAAGAGAGATATAAAATAAGCACTTTAGCACTGAGCAAAAAAAAGCAAAAGTGTGTCCATTTAGTGATTTTAGTTCACAATGAGAATTCCATAGTGTAGGAGCAATGCCAAATTTATAGCACTAGCTCTAATGCAGGAAAACTACTCATCTAGCATTCATGCCATTAAGTCATGGTGGGGTCTAACTACACCATGGTCTGTGGTAACAGTGCATGCAGACACATTTTTATCCAGAAAATACATACTACCCAAAATTTATCTTGCAACCTTTGTAATCAAATTAAATAAATGGATCAGGAAAATAGTAAGTTTAAAAATTCGTGATGTGTGACTGGCCTGTGTGATTACCAGATTTTACTTTAAACAGATTAAATTATTTGTGAGAACTTAAAAATAAGGAGAGGGTTAGGAGCTTCAATGAAGCCTCTCAGTTCAGAGGTGGTCAAAAATTGCAGGTTTTACAATTGCAGAATTGTAAAAAAGATCCTGGTTAATGAAATTTTCTATATATGTGGGGTGATGTTTGATAATTGAGGCAAAAGAAATCATTAAGTCAAAGCTTGCAAATGGAAAGGAGAGAACCAAAAGGAAAATAAAGCATTATGCCAAGTAAGCAGGAACTTCAGAATGAGATTTCTGCATTTTTTATGACATAAAAGTACTGCCTATAGCAAAAATAAATGGTTTATTAAGCTCAGGCTGGCACCAGATACGAAGAACTGGTAACAATTCAGGAACTGGAGAGCCATTATCAAGTATGTAATGGAACATCACTGACTTATCAAGGTTATAAACATTCCTTTAGCTTTCTGCATGACAGGAAAGTAGGGCTGAAATCAAGCAAATAAAATTAATATTACTTAATGTTGAAAATATGATGTCATTGAGCAGTTTAAATTAGAAGGGGAGCATGCAAGAGAGACACATGGGCGGAAGAGCCAGGTGATATTAAGGCAGGCGATGATGCTTTTAGCAAAGACAAATGAATTTGTGAAGCTGGTGACACTCAATGTGGAAGTGATTTATAGGAAAGGCTTCTGAGCCAAGGAAGCAGAGAAAAGGAGTCCAAAGGAGTCAGTATACTAAAATACAACTAGATGGGGTTTTTTTAATTTGTCTTTAGAATGAAGACACACAAGGTTGGAAACTACTTCCACCTTTTGATTTTATTTAGAAAGGAACCTGACCCTGGCCCAGTGGGGGAATGTAGGAGCAGGAGCTTGGTTCTTGGAGCTGTGACTGCCCCTTGAGAGTAGTGCTGTGCCAGGGCAGGGCCCTGGGAAGGCAGAGAAGCCAGCCAGCAGCATGACATTTCCTGGCTGGAGTTGTAAAGACAAGATTTATTGTAGAAGCTGTAAAGGGCTGTGGATAAAACAGCAGGACTAGGATCCCCAGTCTACACTGCCCATTTCTTTCTAATGAGCAGCCAACTCGATGAGGAAACCAGTGACTCTTGTGTCAGCTTAAAAATTATTGCTGGAGGCTTGGGGCTTTGTGAGCTGCTTGCAGTTCTGCATTTCCCACCCCACTTCCCCACTTCCACCCCCAGCAGATCGTTTCTTGAACATTCTATGGGATACATGAGACTTTACAGTGACAGTATAGTTCTTCCCAAGTTGTTCTCAGATGTCAGGTATTTAATGAATCTGTACTTTAAAAGGGTGCTGAGGTCTCCAGATGTTTAGTGGAGAGCAATAGGCACCTTTGAGGGCCCCTACAGGGAATCCTGGGGGCATGAATTGAGGCACAGGTGAGCTGACCACTCACCTCTGGACAGAGCTGAGCCAAGCAGGAGCTCTTTGGAGTGAGGTTGGAGTTCACTGCTCTCAGCTACTCATCTCAAGCTAGCTTCAGTTTTGTGATAAATGGTAGCAAAATTGCCACGTAGGATCTAATAACATAATAGACCATATAATCACAAACGCTGAGTTTGAAAGGTAAACAAAATATTCTTCTAGTGAGGGTGTAACAGGGAGTTACAATTTATCCCTCTCTGCAGAATCCCTGTATAACCCAACCATTCCACTTATTTAAATGGTGAGGCGATTAGAAAGCTTTTGATACAACAGTGTCTCTAGCAAATTGTTTGTTAGCATGGCAGTAAAGGCTTTGCTGCAGCCAAGCATGCTTTGCAATGATGGAAGCAGATGGTTTACAGAGGTACAAAATAAGAACTGATTATTGATTTGCTATCCTCTAACAACATCAATGTCGAGTGATAATGTACTGTACTGCTTGTTACTGAATAAATAGCTATTTTTATATTGCTTTCTTGCAAATTGGCTGCTACCAGGAAGAGTAAAATATATGGCTGTCTAATATCCTGAAGCAGCAAACAAATTGCTTAGGGAGAGCATTGGTGAAGCACTGAAGAATATTTGCTGATATTTATAATTTCGGTCAAAAAACTCCAAAAGTTCACAATTCTCCTAATACCAGAGCCCTGTCGCTTTACCATTTACTTTTAACACTTTTAATACACAATAGCAAAATACTGAACATGTTCTATTCATCTATATGTTCTATTATATTCTGTTATTATATGTTCTATAATAGAACATCTGTATGTTTTATTATATTCTATGTTCTAAAACTCAAAATCACAGGATTTTTAGCAGTCACTGAGCATACAACAAAATATTATCTTCTTTATTGTTCTCTTTTGGCTTGAAGAAAAGAAAATTCTAGAAGGTTAGAAATGCAGCTTAAAGAAGGAGCAATATTATAATTCAAGGTGACTATGTAGCATGTATAAATAACCATGCAGTAAATATTTTGCCTTTTATATGTTAGTAGTTTTTAATAGCTTTCCCCAGTTCAGTCTGGGGAAAAGGAGGCCCTTACATCTTGACAAGGTGGTTTTCACTCAAGCTGTTGTTCTTTGAAGAAAACAGACTTCTTACAGGTCAGTGACACGCACCTGACATGATTTATGCACCCAGAGTGTGGCAGGCATGGTCTTAATAGGTTTTTCACTGTCAATTCAATACAGTTTTTGATCACTGCCTCTTTTGCAGGTTAGACTCTTAAACTTGCCAGATGCTGATCCAGCCTGTGAGTTGTTGCACAGTGTTATCCCAGTGGCCATTCCTGGAGGCTGCAGTGCGGTCCATGGAGCCAGTGTCTGGTGAACAGTGCCGTTCTGGAGCCAGAGAACTGGTCTGGCAGTGCCTGTGATGCCTTCAGTTTGAGCTTTCATGTTTTCCAGATTCTGTGCTGCCTAGGGGTGCAGTTCTGAACCTCATACTAAGTGTTTAGTTAGCTCTCTTCACAGAGTATGGAGACAAAACAAATCCTTTTCCTACTGAACACCAAGGACAAGGGTTACAAGTTTTCAAACCCAAAAGCATAAACAAAGGTGAACTGAAGAGAGAAAAGAAGAAAGGTGAGACCTCACAACCTGAAGTGACCTGTCAGCCATTTTGTGACCATTTTGGGTCCACCTTGGGTGTGGCCCCGGTCAGGTTCTTGTCCTGCCCAAGGTGTACCCTAAAGGCCTTTTAATAAATATCTACTTTATTCTCTGGCTCTGTCCAGTCTCTGTTCAGGTCAGCCTTCCCAGGGCATCACCTGTGCCCAGCTTCCCCCCTGCCCCAGCCTGGGGAGCCCCCACAGGGCATCCCCAGCTGTGGCTCCTGTGTCTGAGACATAAATGCCATGTTCTGCCTGCTACAGCCATTGTGAAGGTTAATGAGGCACTGAGTAAATAGTGGGGAGAAGAGAGAAAAAAAAATAATTGGGTTTGCTAAATAAGAAAGGATCTGTTTTTTTCTTGATATTAATCCAGAATGAGGACCAGGGTCTCTTGTCTTGCATGATTTCTTCATTAGTGTTTAAATAGGGTGGTTTACAGCTAGCTCAGGAAGGCAGAGTTACCTGTCCTCTGCTCCTTTGACAAAGGGGACACTAAGTTATTAGGATATAATATACTCACTGATACGTAATAGCATGGCAAAGCAAGTAAAATATTTTATGACAAACTTACAGTGGATTCAAGTTCAGGAGGACTGGGGATTAAGAAAAAGGACTTCATCTGGTCAAGGTAGATAGTGGCCATTGAACTGTCCTCTGGAAGATGTGCTGAGCTTTGAATAACAGGAGTGTGTTTGTGTGTGTATGAGTTTCCTTACCTTGTTTTCCTAATCAATTGCAGTCTCAAGCAACTCGTAAATTGTGCCTTCCTCCTTCCCTGCCTCTGTCCCCCAGCACCCTTCTCTCCTCCATTTGTTTTCCTTTAGTCTGTTTATGGGCTTATAAGTAGGAAATAGAAGTTAATCGGCTGCTTCTGCTATACTTAAAATGGTGACATACCTAACTCTAATTATACAGAACATAATGAATGCCACCTCACTCGTGCATTGCCATCAGCAATGTCCACCCTATTTTCTTTTCTTTGCGTTTCCTACAGGGACTGCAGTATAGGCAGGGGAGGGGGAAACTATTCCATTCTAAATACTGTAAAAACACCTTGTGCAGAAACCCATCTCTTCCTATTGTTGTGAATTCAGAGTGTTCAAACTTAGATAAGATCTGTGCTAATTAGAATGCTGCAGCAAAACCTTCCCTGCTACTGGTACTACACTGATAAATCCCAATGAAAATTTGAAAAAAAAATAAGTGTTGATTCATTTCTTAAGTGTATCCTTTTTAAGCCGGGCAGTTTTTTGAAAGTGTACTGGGATTTCTTTTGAAGCACATCTTGACTTTTAATAAATATATCAAAAGTACTTTAAAATATATCATAGCTAATTTTGCCCTCCCACAAATCCATCACTTTTTATTACTTTTTAACTAAGTCACCCTTTTCCACAGCAGAGAGGAAATCAAATCTTTTGATGGTATGTTTTTCTTTCAATTTTTTTGGTTGTAAATGTTTAGGAGGAAAAATTGCCTAATATATCACTCTTAAAAGAAAGGACAGAAATGTGTTCCCTCATGACACCTTGGCTAACTGGACTGTAATATATCCAAAGATACCAATACTGGGGCAGCTTACAGTGCACCACGGTGATTTAGGAAACCAACTTCTTATGGCTGGCTGATTCCTGAGGTGGAGACGTGCACGACTGAAAACCAGCGCTGACAAAATGCTGAGAGCTAACCTGGAGTTTGTTTGCATAGCAATCCCTTGCATTTCTGCTGCCTCCTGTGAGCTCTTCAGAGCTGTCTGAGCAGGAAGAGAAATACCTGCAAGTCCAGCTGAGGTGCTTGGACCTTTAATGGCATTCAGATAATGCTTGGCAAGCAAGTGTGATATGATTTGCAAAAATCATCTGTTGCTTAATCCTCTTCAGTGCCACGGGTTATTAGGAAGGGACTGCAAACAAGATGAGAAATTGGAATGTTTATATGTTGTCGAATGAACGAGAGAATCCTGAAGTGGCTTAAAAATGATTGAAGTTTTTCCTTTTAACCTGTGGTAAAATTCAGATTATCAAAATAAGTACTATAAAAATTGAAGATGACCTATAGCTGACCAATCCTTTCACTAAAACCTTGAGAAAAGCACAGACAAATGACAACAGAAGCTGACTGCTTGCTACAGCACCAAGCTGGATGCACAGAACTGTGCTGGGGTTTAAGAAACAGCCTGAGTGGGTTTCTTTCCTTATATGCACACCTAAGACATATCTCCAAGGCACACATGTGAGATTTCCCACTTTTTGCTCTCCAGAAACTTTGCAATCTGTTACATAGTTCACACGGGGAGGAGGAAAAGCTTTATTTCATGGAAAGGAATGAGGCAATGAGTTAAAAGCTGTCATTTTGGCATTGTCATCTCTGCTCTTGCTGCCCAGGCTGAATACCTGCAGGGTTTCTGAGCTGTTGCAAACAGCATTTGCAGCTGGATATGAGCTATGATAGAGAGCTGATAGGTATATCAGAAATGAGCTGCTCCTGCGTAGTGCTTTTTTAGATGCAATCTCTGTGAGCCTAGTTCCAGTGGTTGGGAGGACGTGTGTGAGAGGGGAAGGAAAAATGTCAGCAAGATTGCTGGATACACACGTTAATTTGTACTAATCTGTCTGGGAGGAGTTCTGCCTGCAGCTATGGAGCCTGTGATCCACAGCCAGAAAGCTGCCTTATCAGGCATCAAGCCACACGGTCTCTGGCAGTATTCCAGAGGCATCTCACTGATGAAACAGGGGCTTCCACACATGAAGCAGACAGCAGCTTTAAAGGAAGATTTTGCATGACAGGGAGCTTTAAAGTTACTCCTTTTCCCTGTAGTTATACAATTATGAATTCTGTAACATGCACTGTGCTACAGTACAGTGACAGTAACGCAATCTTGCTTCAGCTTACAGATAAGGTGTGGTAGGAACTGAAATTTCCGGGCCTCAAACACACTTCTGAAATACCAGTGGGTTACCAAAGTTGCTTGATTTACAAGAAAGAGCAAAGCATGGGATACCTGTCAGAACCCAAGCTGATGAGCATTCAGCATCAGAACTGGCAGTGAGGAAGGAGGTCATGGAGGAGGATGAAAGGGTTGTGTTTCCTGGAGGATGAAAGGACTGTGTTTCCTGCATGTCGCTTGGGGTGAGCCCCTCCTGCACTGCCAGCAGCCCATCCCTGCTGAGGATGGAGCCAGGGTGGGGACAGGACCTGCGGTGCCACCATGCCCATCGCCTCCTCTGGGGGTGAGGACCATGAGGGATGGAAGGACACCTGCCATGGGAGTAGCCAGCTTGGCTACAGGGATGGATGACACTGCAGAAGCCAAGTAGTAAATTGTCTTGGGTTGCAATGCAAGATGTATTCTATTCCCATCAGTTGAAACCGGTTGAAGAGGTGTTTTTTTCTTTATCTCATAACACCAGGGGGGAGGGGGGTGTGCCTTCTCTTCATGGGCCAGCTGTTAAACCAAGTGGGGCAGTGTTCTCTTCCACCACCCATCCTCCCTCCAGGGATATCTGCTGTTCATGGGCCATCGAGGCTCACTGCATGGCTGATAACATTACATCATCCCATTGGGAGATGCTCCACCCAGGGGGAGGAGCCCAGCATTCCTACCTGGATAAAACCTGAGAGTCAGAACACGAGGACAGCCTGTGTGCACTGGATTCCCAGAGGAAGGCTGGACCCATCTCACCACCACTGGACCCTTTTATAGGATCATCTCTGCTCCAACAAAACCACATCTCTCCCTCCAGGAGGACTTGATTGGACTGCAACCAACACCCTGACCAACAGGGCGTCAGCTTGTGTTCTGACTCTGTCAGTGTTTTTCTCTTTTTTTTTGTTAATTTGCCTTTTTTTTTTTTGTACTACTACATTTTTAATATTCATAGTAAAGAACTGTTATTCCTATTTCCATATCTTTGCCTGAAAGCCCCTTAATTTCAAAATTATAATAATTCAGAAGGGAGGGGGGTTACATTCTCCATTCCAAAGGAAGCTCTGGCTTTTCCCTGACAGACACCTGTCTTTCCAAACCAAGACAAAAATGTTGGGCCATGCAAAATCAGTGTATCATCATGCTACTGCATGTCCCTGAGAGCAACCAGCACCTCAGGGCCTGGAGCACTGTGCTGATAAAGGGCTGACAATAAAGGCCAAGAGATGGGGCCCTATTTGGGAATCTGAGTGCTGTTTATTGTTTGCATCATGGGTACAGCCTCAAATATCTTCCAGGGACGAGAGCCAAAAATGGGGCCAAGGATCCAGGGTTATAATACCCGATTAAAGGTGTGTTTCTGAGGGTCAAGGTCCAATAGGAATAGGGAAACATGGTGCAGAAGAATTGCTAGGAACTAGGGGGACCAATGGGTTACAGGGGTGTGGTATTGCGGCAAAACCCAGTGGGGTCCAAGGGAAGGGAGAACATTCTGGCAGGTGTGCATATATGGTAACTTAACAAACCAACTGAACAATGAAACCTAAGAAATATTAACATATGTCTGCAAAGTCCCATGGGAGGAAAGTTTTTCTCACCCTAATCTAAAAGGGTATCTCCCATAAATCAGGATAGAGCTCTTGAAGTAGCTGGACTTGCCCAGTTGCCTCCATTTGTCTGGAGGAGAGTTTCTCCAGGAACAAGTGCTTTCTGTCCAAAATGTGAGGTTAAAAAAACAACCAAAACAGTAATTTTCTTTTAACTATAAAATCATTTTGCACAGATATTTTTTAAATCTAGTAACTGCATCTTTGTCTGGCTGGTAGAAAACAGAGGCCCATGCTTTGTGCAAGATGATTATTTATTTATTTTAAAAACAAAATCAAGGCTGTCTGCGATTTAGATCTAATCTCACATTTATTTTTCATAGTTTGTTTGCTTAGTAGCTCTGCAGTAAGGCAGTGATTAGTTAAATCAGTTATACATAAATTCAAAGACTTGTTCTTCATTTTAGATGTTCAGACTTAATTGGATTTAAATCAGATTAAAAAGTGACTTCTGAGGGAAAAATACCCCCAAGCATGCAAAGAGGGTTGCTTTTTATAACTTATCACATAAATGGCAATAGAGATTTCTATCTTTATAACATTTATTCCCTCTTGCGGCTTACAATTCTATTTAACTTTTAAAGAGAATACTTACATATTAAAATGTTAGCAGGGCAGAGTAGGAGGAAGCCACTGACATTTCTTTCTCAGAATAACCTGTTTTCTACTCCAGAGCATTTTCTTTAGATTGTAATGAAATTTAAAACTTAAATATTATGAAAGGAGGTCATTCTATGATTTTATTTAATATATTAATTGCTGTGAAAATCACATAACGCAAGCCATATTACAACCATGGAAGGGACTTGGAGTTTCTCCCAGGAGATGCCTGGGTAGATCCAGATAGCTTCTCCCTTGGGGTTTAAGGGACTAGGGACTATCAGAGATTTAATTACAGGCTCAGGCCATATATGTAAATAGGAATTACTGAATAATGAAAAGCAGGGTTGGAAGAGTTTGGATGAAGATGAAGATGGAGTATATTTTAATGCTGTGGGAGTAGTTTGGGATAACCAGAAGTAACATCTATGAATCCAGCAGATAAATATCCTTGCAAAGGAACAGAGCTCAGAACAACTCAGTCTTGACTGTCAAGCACAATTTCTGCCGTAGGGCAGTAGAATTTTGCTGCCTGGCCTTTTTCCTGAATTTGAGCATTTTTTGATTGGCACTTGGACAAATGAGGCTTCTGCAGGATCAGCTATCTGCAGCTCCGCAGTCTCCTCATGATGCAGAAGATTGAGGAGTTTATGCAAAATCAGGTACTCAACCTTATGCATGGCAGGATGAAGGTATAGCTTTCAGAGGACAGAGCAGAAATTTGTATGCAGATAATTCCCCATCTGGACTGATACAAGGCTGGGGAATTCAAGCCATCTCCCCCAAAAAGGTGTGTTTTCTAGGGAGCTTGACAGAGGCTACTACTGCAGAGATGTGAAGAGGAAGAAGGAATAACAACTGCTGAATCCAAATGCCTCTGCTCATCTTTCCCATCAATTATTTAGACAAGAAAGATTTACATGAGAATTAATCATTGAATTTTGAATTGCTGCTTTACATCAATAATGAAATAGCTGTGCCAAATACAAACAGATAAAGAGAACAGGATAAGTAATCATTGTTAACACACAAAAGGAAAGGTAATGTTTTAATGAAACTATAAAGCTCATTACTGTTTTATGGCAGAGGTTACTGTGAATGACCTAGAACAGACAGCTTTATATGCCAAAAGTGAAACCTCCTGTTTAATCTCTCATAAGTGATATTGGCATATTAAAATTGTGTGAGCTGGATTCTGCTAGATTACATAAACAAGCGATTTTTGGTACCAAAGTACCTTTGTAAATAAAAATGCTATAAATTAAAGTTTAATACAGTCTTAATACAGGTTGTCTTTCAGGTGTGAACATCCAGAAATATCATGGTAGACACAAAATTTCAATATTTTAATTCTTGGAATTGCTTAAACCAATTTTGTCAGGTGTATTTCTGAAGAAAAGAGACTAAGCCTGAGACTTAGCCTACAAAAACACATGTGATTGTTAATATTCAAATTATTGCCAATTGCTACAATCGTATCATTAACCTTAAAATGCTGGGGAGGAAGGGCTTGGTATGCTTCTTGAAAGACTGTAACCTCAAACTTTAGCTTCTTTCTCCCCTTCCCCCAAGGTAAATTTCTAAGGCTCCTGTCCAGAAAAAGGAATGTGAAAAGCACGGAGAATAAACAACCTGTATGCTTCAAAATCTGCAAGTAAGTAAAATGAACTCATTATTTATTTTAGTAATGTGATGTATGTTATATATAGAATTTCTGAATGCTCGGTGATGAGAAAACTGCAAACTAAGTCAGATACAGCACTGACCTAGAAAGCATTGAGACCTTGCAGTATATGTGGTAAGTATAAAATGCTTTTCTACCTCTATTTACTTTTAACTTGCTGGTCAATCTTTTCAAAATCTCGTGTGATAGAATCAGCTCCTAAGGTGTACTGTGGCCTACATCTGCGAATTTAAAGTAAGGAAATGGTAGCTATTACAAAATAACTTATATAGTGTTTAAAGTTATGCACTATTCCTTGACCTGCTCCAGCTCCTTCATTTAATGTTGTTTTCATTTTGATACAGATTTGTATTGCCATTTCCCTTCTGTGTTTCATTGGGTTGCTACCTGTAGTAAATTAGAGGGAAGACAAGCATAAAGTCAATTCCACTTGCTGTAATTCCCCAGATTTTAAAAGGGAAAGACATTTATTTAATTTGCTTTGCAACCTATGAGCTCATGGGGTTCATTAATTTCTCAAGAAGTAAATAAGTTCCGGTGGTTTGTTCTCCAATTTATCACTTTTTGTCTGTTTCCATTTTAGTTGGTAATTCAACCTTTCCCTCTTGCTTGAATGAACTCTGTGAGAGAAGACATCTGGGCTTTTTCAGCTTGGGGCACGGCTGTGCAGAAAACAGGCATTTTTTGCTTAATTGCTCTTGTAATTGGCACCTCATGGCTTCAGAGCACAGGTAGCACACAAGCTGGGTTGTATTGCACCGACAGACACCAGTAGGGACTGTCCCTTTGCCAGACCATATTTTCCTGGTACGGTGGTGGGTTCCTTGGGCATGGCTGTTCTTGGTCCTGCATCTCCCACTGAGTGGCATGAGGAGTGCTCCTGGGCATGCCAGCTAGGCTGGCACTGCAGACATTGAGAGGAAACTGTGGCCTACTTGTCTGCTGTTTCAGGCTGAAGGGAAACACAATTGGGTGAGGAAGTCTCATTAATGAGACCACTTTATGAGCAGCATTTGGTGGGTTGGGGTGTGGAAATGTTAGGTTTAGAAGATAATCAGCCTGCATTTTTATCTCTACTTAAAATAGCAGAATGGAAAATTCTCTTGTCTCCATAAACTGCTATTTTTCACTTAGTAAATTATTTTACCACCCAAAGCAGATGCCGCACAAAGAGTTGTGGTTGGGAGGCATCTAGTTATTTATCTCGGTCAAAGTGTCTCAGTTAAAAAGCTGTCAGTAGGAGATAATAATAATAAATACACATGGCATTTGGCTAGAAGAATACAAGATTATACTAAACAGAAACACATTTCTGAAAGAATAATTGTAACTAATTAGAAGTCTCCAGTTATGCTTAGAGTTGTAAGAAAGTGAAATCAAATTTAATTATGCAAGGTCCCAGTTGTGCCAAAGGTGTTATAAAGAATATCTTTATGGAGACATTCAGTATAACAAACTGGCTGGTGTTATTATTAGCATGCTCAGTTGCACATTTTCTTTATATTAGCTGAAATTTAAATGATGGTGTTTGTAGGACTAATTACCAAGAATCTGCACAGCACTCATTGGGATAGTCACCCAAAAGGCTTACATTTTTTCAGTGTTAAGTTATTGATGACACCAAAGCATCTTTGACTAAATTCTTTATATTCTGTATCTGTACAAACAGGTACTTAAAAGTGGATCTGTGATCATGCCCCCAGGTCCTTTGAATGCATAAAAAGTGAGTTTCCATAGTTGTTCCCCCATTCCTGCATGCTAGCAGAGGATTGCTGGCCAGCATCAGGATTTACTAGGATGAGTGCAGCACTGCTCTGGGACATTGTCAGTGAAGGATTGGTTATCTTGGGTTGATGCCCTGGGAAGGCTGACCTGAACAGAGACTGGACAGAGCCAGAGAATAAAGTAGGTATTTATTGAAAAGCCTCCAGGATACACCTTGGGCAGGACAAGAGCCTGGCCAGGGCCACACCCAAGGTGGACCCAAAATGGTCACAAAATGGACAAATGGTCATGAGGTCTCACACTTTTATAAGTTTTGGTCCATTTGCATATTGGGGTTTAATTGTCCAATTACAGCTTCAGGTTGTGAGGTCCCATCCTTCTTGT
>VZUI01034054.1:0-107513 GCA_013401135.1 Cettia cetti
AGAAAGAAAGAAAGAAAGAAAGAAAGAAAGAAAGAAAGAAAGAAAGAAAGAAAGAAAGAAAGAAAGAAAGAAAGAAAGCTCTATCATATATGAGGAGAATGCAAACATTTGAGAAAAACAAAACTAATTCCCAAAGCATTGCACGTCACAGGCAGGGTGACACACACTCAGGAGTCCAGGTTTCTCCTCTATGTCTTCCTCATGAGGTCTTCCAAACTGTTCTGCCTTAACCACACTACTCCTTCTTGGGCCAAAGAGTGACAGCCTGAGGTAACAGTCTCCAGGATATTCGTTCAGATTTAATGTGACCTTCAAGCCATTCTTGCTCTGGTATTTTTGGTAGTAAGAAGTGCAGTATGTCTGGATACTCTCAAATAAATAATTGCAGTGGATGGTGGGACACAGCCACATTGGAGAGCTGAGATAAACATGAAGTTCAGTGTTGCATCATTCAAAAGGAACAGCTTCTAGGCAAAATGACTGAATTTGAATATATATGCCAGTCAAGGTTTATTTCTCCCATTAAAGGAGGAGTTTGTATTTTTCTTGGAAAAACCTGAGGGAGTATGCAAGAAAAAGAGCTCACTTCCAACTCTTACAGATTAAAGAGATTAAAAACCCAAGGATAACTTCCATCTCAGATATCAGTGGTGAGAAATACCACCTCCCTTGCTGCTGCTCTCGATTCAGTCTCAGGACTCTTGTCTTATTCATGGAGTCTGTCTGTAATTAATTTAGTCCTGAACACATACCCTATTTGTCTTGAAATTTGAAACCTGTCTCTCTGTATGTCTGAAAGGTATGATTTTTGATAATGCTTCCAAAATTTTGAGGCAAACAAAAGAATCTAGGCCCATTTCTGGGCTTCCATTTCTTCCTGGCTTATCAGTTACAACCAAGAATTATGATCCTATGGCTCAGCTCTTCTCTAAGCCCCTTCTGGTGTCAGCCTCACTTAGTCACTCTTTGTCTTTTCTAATTTCGAATTCCTGTTCCCCTGTTCTCCTGTTCCAAATTCCTGCTCTCAATACCAACAATGACAAAGCAGTAATTAAACAATTGTACATCATTAGGGAATCAGAACAGATTTTTTAAAGAAAGAAGCAAAAGAATTCCATAAAACATGTTCATAGGTCCATTTAGTCCACAGGTCCTTCTGAAATGAGGGGGAATTATTCCCTATTATTATCTTCCTTTGTTTTTGTTTTTGTTTTTGTTTTTGTTTTTGGTTTTGGTTTTGGTTTTGGTTTTGGTTTCGGTTTCGGTTTCGGTTTCTTTCACCACTATAATAAATTAACCTGGATACCCTTTTCTTTCTCAGAAAGTAATGAAGAAATAAGCAATAGATTAAGGAGTTATAACTCTATTTTTAAATACTTAATCTGCTTTAAAAGAGCAAGAGCCCAGGTCTTTGCCATTGGGATGAATAACTGCTGGTGATGCAACAGACTCTGCTTAGGCTTTGAAAATGCCACTGGAAACAAGAAATTGAATACACGCCTTTCCTCACATCATACTGAGTCCTCTAGAGTTGTTGTTGTTGTTGTTGTTGTGGTTGTTGTTGTTGTTGTGGTTGTTGTTGTTCTTCTTCTTCTTCTTCCTTGTTCTTCTTCTTCTGCTTTTCTTCTTCTTCTATCAATTCCTTCCTTCTTTGCTTCAGCTGGACGGTTAGAAAGTCTCCAGAACTCAGTCCAAGGGGCAAGTGAGGTATGGGGGAAGATTCTGCTGTCCCTTCTGCAAGGTGAGTTATTTCCTCTGATGTAGAAGGGGCGTATTTGCAAGCTCACAAAACTTTGCAGTTTGGTCTGTTTTACTGAGTATCAATAATTTCAAGAAAAGTATAGTATTCCATGCTTTGTTAATTCTGTGATTTGTAAGCTTGTTTATGAAGAAAAATTTTACACTCTGGTTTTCTTAAACTTTCTCCAAAATGCACAAGCCTTAGAGCCCTCCAGGTGCATATATGAACTCAGTTAAAGTTGGTCAGGGATATTAAGACTAATGAGAAGGCTGAAAGCCTAGAAGTTCCCAGAATTGGGAAGAAGGTCTGGGGCAGAGAAGGCCAACTGCCCAGGGCAGGTGACAGTGTTTCTTAGGGTAAGGAGGTGGGAAGGGGGATGTGGAGCTCACAAAAATGGAGACCAGTTCAGCAATTTGGTGGCTGAATGAACTGTGTTGTCTGTAAGGATGGGGAATAGGAGATAGGGATGAGGAAGAGGAGGTAAAGATGAGGAGGTAAAGCTGAAGAGGTCAGTATGTAGAGACCATACTTGAGGCAAAAACATATGTGATAGACTTTGGGTTGACACATGGGAGGAGATGGAGAATTATATCCCCAAATTCTGAGTGTTGGTCTTACTCAGTTGTCAACATTCAGCTGTGAAATGCATGTTTCAGCAGAGTGTGTGACTTACTGGGTCTTTTGGGGACCACATCAGGTGGGGACATGGCACCTCTGTTGCTGAGGGGTCACAAACCTGTGTCAAAAAGGATAGTGAATAAAGAGGCCTTGAGTTTCCTTTCTGTTTGTAGTTTTGTTTTGTTATTTCGTGTTTTGGGGGGTTTTAATTATTATTTTTTAAGCTGTGAAGTCTTCGTGTGAGACCACTGTAAAAAAATTGAAATTAAGCTGTTTGCAGACATAATGATTTCAAAGACAAGCAGTGTCAAAATCAGGTGTGAATCAGTCTTTGATGGCACATATACTAAATGCTGCCAGTGTCATACTAAAAAGTAGTGTCAGAACATGTAACGATGCTCTCATATGGCATACACAGTAGAGAAGAGGTGTTACATTTGATTATGCAAGCAAAATTTGAGTTTACCCAGCTCATGAATGCTTTTTTTGGCAATGATAGTAGTGTTATTTTAGCGTCACGAGTTTCATGTAAGCCAGTAATGGAGTTAATGAGAGGCGTATGTACTGAACTATATAATGCCATCTATTTTTACTGTATAACTTTGGAGCACTAATGCCCTTTAAACAGTTTATAGATTTTGCTTTGGCTGGGTGTTTATAGCTCAGTCTTTCACGAGTTTGAATTCAACCTCTACAAAGTCTATCTATATATAGAGTTTTTTCTAGTATGTAAGCAAGCTCATGTAGATGGGTATAACAACACATTGTTTAATCAGCTTCCTCAAGTAAATTATAAATGGAATTCTGCTTACTGGTTTTGTATAAAATATATGTGAATGGCATCTGTGTACCTATGCTAAAAACAGACATATGAAGAGAGAGGACATAAAAGTTTTTCTCAAAAAATATGGCTTTCACATCCTTCTGTCTGTGTTTCTCTATATTGGGAATGCATGACTGTGGTAACTTTTTTTTTATAGCTAGGTAACTCCTTTATCTATTTCCACAGCATTTTGACTTCTAGGAACCATAATTGGTGTTCCATTAGGCACAGTGCTAGCTTCACTTCAAATAAATATAGAAAAAACTCTTCCAGTATGCATCATTAATGACTGCATAGCACACACAAAATCATTCTCCACGAAAGGAAAACAGATGGCTTCTTTAAGTTTTTAATATTGCACAGAGTCAAATCTTGCAATTGCTTTTATTCAAGAAAAGCTTTTGTCTCCTCTACAGTAAGGTATATTCTAGCCTTTATGGCCTCACAACTTATTAGATAAATAATTACTGGATTTCCATCTATGACTGCAGGCACAGATATTCTCTAGATACAAATGGGACTGGACTGTATTTATGAAACTTATAGATCATCTTTAATCAGTGGGTTCCTGAAGTGACCTTCAGTTACATAAATAGCTACCATCAGGTGTCCAAGACTGAAGGCTAGATTCCTGTGAAGAAAACAGAGTAGATAAGGAATGTCCAGAGAGTAAAAAGACAGGAGGAGAGCCATTAAGTTGCTTTAAATTGTTCTTTGAGAGGAAGTCTACCTCTGAAGTTTTGGTACAGTGCTTAGGAAAACAGCGTGAGCACCTTAACAGAGTCACAATATAAAAATAGTCCCTGGTTGAACCCTTGTTCTTCCAAGGAGAGTAGCACATATCAGATAAGAGAGTATCTTGGCAAGTACTTAGGTTAGAAAATAGCCTGAGTCCCAGGGATAACCTGTATGTCTCCTCCAGCTGAATTAGATGAGTACTCAGGCACATGTTCAGCCTCTCTATTGATCTCAGAGAAAGTGTATTACCTGCTGATTCTATGGTTTAACTAGAATTCCATTTTTAGTAGACCTCTGGAAATCTTTACAGGAAGGTTCTTGTAGCTCTAGATGAGGCAGACAGAGCCAGGCTGTTTACTAGTCGTTTTCCCAATCTGTGCCAAGCACTGGCATGTGAGGTAGATGAGGTGGTCACCTTTCCAGCTATAAGTTAGTGATCTCCTCTAAGATGTTCACCTAAGCTCCTCTGTGAGTCATTGAGGGCAGACAAGCGATTCCTTCCCTTTGTCTCAGACACCTAGACACATAGGTGAGAGAGCATATACAAAATGAGAGGGGGCACATTAGGTTTTACAAATCTTGGTTAACCTGTTGCAGTTGAGTATTATTTCTCCAGACTGTTGAAGAGCATAAAAATAACAAAAAAAAGAACCTTCCCCCTGACAAAAACAGCAGTAGCATGAAAATGAAAGGTGTAGATGGCTGGTATCCACCATTACCATTCCACTCCTCAGAGAGAAGAAGATCCCTGTGGAGCCTCCCATTTGGGCACAGGTTTTGCTGTGAAATGAAATTATTTATTCCAAGGAGATAAATGATTGACAGTACAAGTGCTCTACATTGAGACTTGCATCATCAATCGCCCAGCTTCCACACTACCCCAGCTGCAGTCTGGAGTTTCCTTTGATGTCATTGTGAATGAGGGCATCAAATGCTCAGTCTGACCACTCTAATCCCCAAAAAATAATCATTGCTTTCTTTTGAACAGTGTAACAAAGGCATAACACAATTGGGCAATTTTTAAAATGCTGGGAAAGGACACAAGGCATTCACAGTGCTATATTTGCACTGGATGAGTTGTTTTTTTTCCCTGCAGTTTTTCAAATTGAAGAGGAAGCTCAGATCATCTGTACTTTAAGGATAACCTGAACAACAGATGTTTCTCTTACATTGTGAACATTTTGTTCTCCTATGTGATCAGTCATCTGGGTTTTTTTATTTGCTGTTTTCATTTTTTTATTACCAAATTCCTGCTCACTAAGTCTAACTTTTCTTTGAGCTACAGGGGTGTAAATCAGCAATGGGTGTAATGAAGTCAGTAGGGCTGTGCTGACATGGAGACAGTGTTTTCTTAGTGAAAAAGTCTTTTGACATTGCTTCCTAATGCTGTCACACACTGCTCTGCAACCATGCAGGAGTTGTGAAAGGTAGTGATTTTCTGAACCAGCAATTTTAGTATCTAGTTCCAAAATGTAGCCATATGGTAATTTTAGTCTTGGTCCAAAGGGTCATATATTTGCATGTTTCTTCCCAAGGGCCACCACAGACAAAGAGCACTTTGGGGACAGAAAACAACAATAGGAACAGCAACACTCACTTCAGCTGTGTGGGCACAGATTTGTACATTCCCACGGTATTTTTGGGATCTTCCGTTTGTTGGGATGTTTATAATTTTCAGGTTATATAAATGCATGTGTGCAAAAGGGAAAGAGACACACACAGAGGGAAAATTCTGTTCAATGCCTTAGTAAAAAAATGTGTTAACAAAAAAGTGCTATTTTGCCTCAATGGTATCAAATGTTTTCTTTTCCCCTTGATCTAAAAATAGGTATTTAGGAGTCCAAAATTTATCCTAAATTGGAATGGTGGCAACAATTTTTAGCAATATCTTTCTTTTTCTGCAAAAATCCTATTTTTCATCATCCATTCAGTGACCCTGTTACTGGCTGTATTTATTAGCATGACCTGTATCTGCATTGGAAGTCCACTCCAAAATCTTTCTTGAGGTCAGTATAGCCTGGCTATGCCTCTCAACACTGTGTGGATAGTCATGATTGTCTGTGACCAAAAGAACTAATTGTATCCAACCTTTTTTTTTTCATAGCACGTCCCATTTTCCTGCTTTCTCTCTTTTAGATTTGCTTTCTCTCTAATTACATGTTGGAGTATTTCTGGATGCCTACAGGTAAAGGTAGGAGTTTAGTAATCCCACTGCTTAAAAACAGTTTGGGCTGTTCATAAAATTGAAAATGAATGTGGCTGAAGTCCTTAAAATTCTGAGAAGGTGGTCAACTCTATCATGCTTCTCAAGCAGTGCCATGTGCAACTTTATCATCTTTATTTCCTTTCAATCCCAAACCAAACTTCACTCCGGTGTTGTTCCCATTCCTCACATCTGCTTACAAAATGCCTTGGGTGATGCCTGATGGCTCTTCTCTGATACATAATTGAACAAAGGGAACCTCTGAGGAAAAAAGCACTTAACCATGCTTAACTTTTTGAATTAGATGCTTAGGAGTCTTTGACCCTAAGGATGGTCTCAGATATTACATCCCAAACAAGATAAATATTCAGGAAGGCCCTTGAAAGTGTTGGTTTTTTATTCTCCAGCCTTCTTGAATTTCTCTCCTAGCTTAGAGTATTTTGTGTCACATTTCATGCAAGTTGTAATCTCCAAAGGGAAAAAAGCACTTAAGCATGCTGTCAGGCTCTTACTTCAGGCTCTCAACCATTTTCTCCTTCCTCTGAACACTAGTATATATGAATGAGACTTACAGATATTGTCTGACTAAACAAATCAAATCACCAGCTATCTTACGGAAACTCCAGAGGTAGCTTTGCATCCCTGCTCTTCAAAATGTCAGGGTGTCTTTTAAATATTATTGAAAGTCTGCTAGAAATGCCATCCAAGGTGTTGTAGCTTAAAAACAAACACATGAATCCAGGGAAACAAGTTTGATAACTTTGTCCTAATTATCTACAGTTTAGTCATAAGAACTTAGAAAGGTGCATATATAAATTTGTGAAATAATAGACATACAATTATATTTTTTTATCTACATGGTAAATAAATAAATAAATACTATAGCAATGTAACATAATGCACACATATTGTTAGAATACACTATTTCTGTAGGAAGGGACTTACGAAGATGATTTGTTCCAACTGCCTGACCACTTGAGGGCTGACCGAAAGCTAAAGCACATTAATAATGTCCAGAGAAATGCTGTGAGGAACAAAATCAATAGCTTTACTAAAATCCAGAAAAACTACATTCACTGCCTTTCCTTTTTCCATGAGACAGGTGACCTTATCAAAGAAGGATATCAAATTAACTAAAGAGGACTTTCCCTTTGTGAACCCATTTTGACTGTGCTAGAGTTCCTAAAGCTCTGTAAATCTAGGAACCCTGAGAAATCTGGAAACTCTAAAGGAAAAATCTCTGTGTGGACAAGAATATATTAAATCCGTCCTAAATCACATTTGGAAAAATAACAGCAGGTTTCTATGTCTTTAGATATCTATACCTGATGTAAAATATCAGTTGGTGGATAGTCCACAGACAAGCAAATTGCTGGGGAAAATTATTCACAGAAGAATAAATTGTCTGAAAAACTATACATTGATGGATGATTTATAGAATGGGTGGCTTATAAATTAATGAAAACAGGAAACATCTGTGGGAAAACCTGTTAACCTTGTACATGGGTCACATAAATTAATCACAGGAAGAATCATCAAAGTTGACATAACTAATGTCTTACGCTATGTGTATCAGACTCCATCACACAGAAATGAATTGTGCTGAAACTGCTTTTGATCCAACCTGGGTATGCAGAATTGTGCATTCTGATATCCCCTACTGTAAACTTTGGTATGACTGTATCAGATTAGTAATTTTAACGGGAAATAAATTTCACTTACTGGTGTTTTGTTTGATATTCCTCCAATGAGATGTCTGTAATTTGCATATCACAGGATTCCTTCTACATTACTTTCACAGTTCTTGAAGACCCTATGGAACAACATGAAGTTCTAAAGAAATATAAAGGAAGAGTTTGGATCTAATTTTCTTCCTTTCTTTTTTCACTTTCTTTTCTTCCATGTTTTCTAGTCACCACTGAGACACAGCACACGGTTCAAAATCTCAAGCAGCCTAAGAAATAGTGAGAACAAGCTCTTGATAAGGTACTATTGTAGTTGACATCTCTGCACTGGCAAGTGCTTACAATTCCCCTTGTGAGTGTCTAATTATAATGTATTGCTCATTAAAAATGGCAACAAGGGTTCACTGAGCCTTCATTCTTGTGATTAATTGCAATGTTCTAATCACTTATTGTTATTTATATTTCTGCCTTCATACAAATGATTATGCTGTACATTTGTACCATTCAGAGAGTAACAGGGAGGACACAAAGGGTGAGTTTACATGAAGCAATGGAGCTTTGTGGAGATAGGTCTGAACTGATAGTGCAGATAGCACCGACTGATAGTGCTGACCCAGGCTGTGTGCTGGCACAGCCCAGAGATGTACAGTGCTAGACATTCTCATCTCAGAGCTACAAGGAAGACATGCCAAGCTCATAAGCTCTGCCTTAGGAGGATTTGCTACACTCTGTGAAGAGCTGTAGAATCACGGTTTTTCTTCTTTCTGTTGGTGAAAAAATTACAGGCAGCTCAGTGCAGGTGTCTCCCAGGAATTCTCTTTGAGTGTTCCTCCCTGTATATGATACCTGTAAAAATAGCAGATACCAGATTCCTACTAAATCCTTAAGACTCCTAAACCTATCTTTAAAATTATCTATATCCACTGACTAAGCACTGATGTACAATAAAGAATCTACTGAGAAAAAGCCCCAAAAAACAGGAGCTGCAGCTCCCATCATCAAGAGGAACAGAAATTTTGAGTTATCCATGATAATTTGCCCATAGCAAGACTGTAGCTTGATCCACCTTGAGTTTACATTTGTCATCAAATGATTTCTGATTTTCCTTTGATGATTGTAGGTAAGGTAGCAAGCAATTTTAGGTGCCTGTTATTGGATACCCCAACCTGAGACAGACATCAGTAAATTGATTTTTGGATAAACTGTAGAGCAGCTATCTCTGAAAAGAAGTTAATCCCTCAGGTATACTAGGTGTGGATGGCTTGGAGAAGTGCACACTTCATTGAGTAAAAATATGGCTGGATGACTGGGCCCGGGTAGTACTGGTGAATGGAACTACATCCAGCTGGTGGCAGTTCACTAGTAGGGTTCCCCAGGGCTCAGTGTTGGGGCCAGCCCTGTTTAATATCTTTATCCACAATTTGGATGAGGAGACAGAGGGCACCTTCAGTCACTTTACAGATAACTCCATGTTGGGTAGGAGTGCTGATTTCCTGGAGGGCAGGAAGGCTCTGCAGAGACATCTGGACCAATGAGCCAAGGCCAATGGTGTGAGGTTCAACAAGGCAAAGTAAAAGTGCTACTTGGGTCACAACACCATCATGCAGTACTACAAGCTTGTGTAAGAGTGGCTGGAAAGATATCCAGCAGAAAGAAATCCTTTCCAACCTGTGAGTTGACAGCATTTAAACATGAGCCAGTGTGCCCAGGTGGCCAGGAAGGCCGAAGGCATCCTCACCTGTATCAGCAATGGTGTGGCCAGCAGGACAAGGGCTGGGATTGTCCCCCTGTACTCAGCACTGGTGAGGCTGCACCTAAAATACTGTGTTCAGTTCTGGGCCTCTCAATTCAAGAGGAACATCAAAGGGCTGGAGCATGTCCAGGGAGGGCAATGGAGTGAAGGATTTGGAGCACAAGTCTTACAAGGAGCAGCTGTTTAACCTGGAGAAAAGGAGGCTCAGGTGAGACCTTATCACTCTCTACAACCACCTGAAAGACTCTTGTAGCAAATTGGGGATTGGCCTCTTCTTGAAAGTAGCAAGCAATAGGACAAAAGGGAAATGGCCTCAAGCTGTGTTGAGGGGAGATTTAGGTAAGATATTAGGAAAAGTTTCTTCCCTGAAAGGGTGGTCAGGCCTTGGAATGGGCTGCCCAGAGAAGAGGTCACTTTCCCTGGAAATATTAAAAAAATTGTAGATGTATGCTTAGGAATAATGTTTTGTGGTGTTCCTGGCAGAATTAGGGTAATGGTTGGACTTGATGATCTTGGAGCCTTTTACAACCTTAATAATTTTATAATTTTATGATTCTATGGATGTTCATTAAAAAATTGTGGAACTGACGTGCCAGCTCAATTTTGGGGGTATTTTTTTCAGAGAAGCCAAAACTTTCTGTGTTGTTAGAGGTCTTTCTTATGTCTTCCTCTTCTATTAGTTTTCTGCTTGCTACACACCTGCTCTGAAACTCTTCTGTTCCTCAGTTTCAAGCTTTTAGTTGCAATCTAATGCTATTTGCACAGCATTATTGCCCAGAGGCCTAAATCAATGCTGGCAAGGATCCTACTGACATGTTATGTTAATAACCACTTGGATTTGTTCTCAGTGAAAGCAATTTGTTCCAACAACTGGGATTCATCTTGCTCTTTTAGTGAGTACACACCTACACTCTAGTACAAATTTTAAAGGCCAAGATCCTTAAAAATAGAAAGGTAGGAACCACCAGAATCATTGCATCCAAGCCAAGAGCTGCAGGATCCATGGAGTAGCTGCCCGGCCAAAACTGCCACCCACACCTGACCCCAACATAACAGACCACTGCTCCTGAGGGCAAATTTACATTTGCTTACTTCTGACTATGGATTTTGAGCAGCAAAGCATCCCCTTGCCAGCTTCAAATATTCAGACTTTTTAGCCAGACAATTGTTGAAATTTTGGCCTGCCCTGGCATGTAAATACTGCAGGAAAAAATCATTCAGATAAGGACTTGCAATATACTGCATTATTTAATACACACTAATGGGAATTAAGGTTGCAGAGAGCATGCTTGTCTGCAATGTACTTGTTCTTCAGTAAATACAAAATATATCCCTATATTACATGTATTTGTATTTGGTACTACAAGGATGCATCTATATAGTGTAAGCTTGACATTTTGACTGCCTGGGAAGTTTTAAAATAAATACCCCCAGACAACAACAACAACAAAAAAATAATGCTACTCACAGGCAACAAAAAGTAGTATGTTAAAAATTGTATTTTTAAAATACGTCTGTGAAATTTTACAATCATTTACATTTCAAGTCTGCAATTAGATTTTAAAAAGCCCACAACTGCAGCTGTGACAAGTACTCTGTTATGTGAAAAAAAGCACATAAATAACCCTCTTGTCCTCCAGTAACAACTCTGATGAGAACGAATTTTAGCGTAGCACTCAACAATTGCCTCTTCAAGGTTGTTTTCATGCTTGATACAATATGAAAGGTAAACCTAAAAGAATTGGCATGCAAACAAGATATATATTTAATTCTAAAAATTGCTCTTGGTATTGCACATGCCCCTTTACAGGGCATCTTCTCAGGCTTTTAGGATGAGCTGTAGAGCATCCCCAGTACCACAGAGAGGCTTTTCCTGGCACACAGGGTGATATGGCATTCCATCAGCTCCATCATTTAGATGAAGGGAAGAAGAAGGTTTCTAGGGATGGCCATCCATCAGCTCCCCTGCAGCAGGGAGTACATATCTTCCCAGGAAGTGGAGCACACCGTGCACTGGGCAGCCAAAGACACCAGCAGTCTGTTAGGTGTGCAGTGCCACTGCTCTGCACTTTGGCTGTTTGCTGCCATTGCCAATGGTTTTCCCTGGTATTCATTAAGGGTGACATTTGTAAACATTTTTTATACTTAGCTGAGTTGGCAAAGGTAGGTGCTGAGGTTTGACACAGCCCTGTCCTGAGCACCTGGCTTCATGTATGGACAATGACTTCAGTTTTAAACCCCAAGATAATCCAGTGTTTAAAGTCTCTTCCTGCCAGCATTAATACTGATGCTGTAGCAGAGGTGTGTTAGGTTTTAGCCCCAAGACCTCATGGAGGAAACGTGGCATCCTGGAAAATATCCATTGCCTACATCAGAAAGCAAGTGAATACAGCAGGGAGAAGTGAACTACAGACACAAAAGATAAATAAAAGTAAATGGCAAGCTGAGGACTGGGCAGGGGGAGAGACTAATGGTTGTTATTGGGAAAGTGTGTTGAAATGACACAAGAGAGGACATGATAAGGAGGAATGAAAATAGTAGGAACAGTATATAATAATTTTGTCATTTATGATCCATAAAGAGGGTTATTGTATTTTTTTTTTCTGCAAGAGGTGAGAGAAAGACTAAGATGATGGGGAGAAAAGCACACAATGTGAATTAAAATGGCTAAACTTGTTTCAGCTTAGCAAAAGGAAGGTTGATGTGATGTGATTTCTCTCTAGAAATATATCAAGACTAAATGCCAGATGGAGAAGGGCTAGTAGAGCTAGAGGGCAATTTTGGCAAAAGAGCAAAAGGGGGAAAATCAGCCATAAATGTTTTCAGCCTGGAGAGCTTCCTACCCATCTGAGCAGCAAGGGTGTGCACTGTCCTCTCAGTTGGTGTCACTGAGGCAATCTCGGGGATTTAAAAGTAGATCTGCCTGATAGATTCCTGATCACTGCATGGAAAGGAATCAGTGACAGGACTGCCTGGCTTTGGCAAGGCAGAATGTTCCTAATGTTCAGGTCTTTGGGAAAAGCCAAAGAAAATGGAAATGGATGGAGGATTTTCTGAAGCCTTTTTGTTAGCTAGCAGTTATCAATAAGACAGAGTGTACTGAAAATTTCCACAGCTGGCTGTCAGACCTTCACCCAGCTAGTCTCCTGAAGCTCTTACCTTCATATTTTACAACCACTTTACAATGGAGAAGAATGCATATCTGTGAAGACAGTGCTTTGGAAGTTACCAACACAATTTCTTATTACAGCTGAAGCTACTAAATATGCTTTTCAAAATCCTTTGACAGGTCAGCCAGCACTGAACTCCAAATGAGGCACCTAAATAAATATTAGACAGAAATTCTTCCAAAGTTGCTAAGTTATTGGCAGCATGATTGTAGCCCCTCCTTGGAGGTTCTCCCTCCTTTTGGTTGTAGTGATTTCTCTGTTCTTTAAACCTGTAGTAACTCACCCTTAGACTGCTAGACTGGTGGTATAAGTGGGCAGGAAGCAGCATGAGAGTCAGACAGTTCTTTTAGTTTTGTACATAGGAAAGTTTCTGGCCAAAAGTTCTTCAACGCCTAAATTAGAACTGTCCCATAAATTCAATCTGGTTCAAAACAGTCAAGTCTCAATAACAATTTCTTTCCAACAAAGCATGTAATATGTCTGATTAAACATCAATAATACTTTAAATATTATATCAACATTTTTATTAATAAAGAATAATTAAAATCTATCTGTTGCAGTAGGATGCCAGCCATCTGGAGATGGGGAGAGTTTTCTGACCTGCCAGATGCGGTCTGCTGCCATTTTTTGGTGGTGGTTTGGAGGTTTTTTTTCATTTAGTTTAGCCTTTTGCTGCTAAGGGGTGAGCCTGGGTTTTGTGGACAACCATGGACAAACAAAAACTCAACCTGGTTGTTTTTCACCTCAACAGCAATGATGTAGTAGATTGAACTAAAATCACAAAAATTCCTTGTGTCTATTGCAATTCCTGGTATCAGTCCACTGCTGTATTTTGATATTTCCTATAGACATCTTATAGTCTGGAAATTTTTGTATCTTGATCTTCATGTAGTCAATTAAGATGTAAATTTTCCAGCAGTCTGGTTAATATTAATTTCAGGTGGTATGAAAAGCCTGTTGAAACCTCTGAGAGCTTTTCTTTCAACTATAATGGGCTTTGGATCAAAACTCATAATAGCAGTAATTTGCTTGAATCTATTCTAGCTAATGAGTGATTAGCAGATGCTTTTCCCCCCTCTTTACCTAACACTTGATAAACCAGAATCCACGAGGAGCTGTGTACTAAATAATGGTGTGAATTTACAACCCTCAAATTGCTTTAGAAAATAGATTCATAAATCATGCACATAAAGGCAACAGATATTGACAAATTCTCTGCTATTAAAGAGGTGGCTTGTGAGCCTCTCAACAATAAAGTGTTACCTGTCACGGGACACTGGGAAAAGCTATCAGGTCTTAATATATCTTGGTGTCTCATTTCTGTTCTTTTATTTGAGATGATTTACATGTCTTTGATATTTCAGCTCAAATTTCCTCTTTTTTAGGACCAAATCCTTGTTTAAACATTGTTAAACAATTGCTCCTTTGTGCAGGAAGAGAGTTATGCAAAGGAATTACTTGTTGTTATTCTCTAAGTCACCTTCCAATCCAAGCAACATTTCTAAAACTGAAAGATACCGACTATCAGGATTTGTTCTACTCGACCTTTCATGATATTTAGGCATCTGGCTTTCCAGCTCAAGTAATCAAGACGATAATTAAACCTACATCTTTGTGAATGTCAAAACTGTCATCTGCATTCAGGATGTTACAGGTCTGCAAGAAATCATGATCAAGAGAAATTTAACATCAGTGAGGTCATTAGGAAATGGTTTCAGCATTGGCTTTACCAAAAACTACCTTGTCAAAGCAAATGAGATACATGGAAGCGTGTTATATCAACTGCCCCTACAGAATACCTAATCAGTGTTGTTATAAAATAAGCATATTCTTCAAATAGAATTGTCAACAGTGTTTTAAATAATGCTCAAGCAGTAGTTGCAAGTAATGGGTATCCTTTAGAGTGTTTCACTTCTAATATCTTCCACTGTGTTCAGTTGTATATGCATTTATAACACCTATTAATTACTTTCCTGCTGCAAATGGGCATTGTGGTTTTAGAGAAACCGACAAAAAACCTCTATGCTTTACACAAAAAAATGGAAAATGTAATAGTAATTCAAAAATTAATTAATTATGCAGTAGCCTCCAGCTTAGAATAAGGCAGAGTCAGGACTGTTAAGTTCATGGGAAGATGTGTCTTGAAATTGTTCCCATTTGCAAATGAAGTCATGTCACAGTTTTCCAATCCCCAAACAATCAGAAGTAATTTTCCAATAGCCAGTTTGGTTCTGAGTTTTCAGCCAAAGCTGTAAACCCACACTCAGCTCTCACTGATGCTAAAGGGAGGCGAATGGGACACTGTTGGTCATGATGTGGGATCTCACATCACAGGATATCTTCTGTCATCTACATTGAAACTGTTTCATCCAAAACATTATAAATACAGGCAAGTGTAGGAATTATTTCCATTTCCCTGGCCTTATTTCTCTCTCATACTCCCTATCACACAAAAAATTCAGGCAGAGCAACTCCAGCTGCAGAGCAGCATGCAACAGCACTTCAGTGCACAAGTTTCCTCTGCTCATATCTTTCTTTGGAGATGGTTTTGCAGCTAGTCGAAGAAATGAAGCTAAAAATGTTGGCTTGGAACACCAAATATGTGCTTTAAATAGCCAGGATGATAGTATGTATTTTCATTTGTTAAAAATAGGGTCTACAATGATGGAAGGACTAACTGGATACCTCAGATAAATGTGCTATGTGAGACAGAGTGAGTTCAGTCCATGTGTCCTCTGCTGTGGCAGGAGAATTGTACAGCTCAGCAGGGCAAAGCAGCATGTCCAGTTTGCAACTGTCCAGGAGCAGTGGAAAGAAATAGAGAGTGTAGGAAGAATCCTTGCCTTGAAGGCACTCACAGAGGCATGCCTGGCACCCAAAGCCTTTTCATGACAGGAGACTCCCCTCCAACTAAGATGCAGTTAGATGTAGTGCTTTTGTCAGCTCTTTACATTAGAGGCAGATGCCTAAAGCACTTGCCCAAAGAGTGCTCTGGGTCATATTCCAGGATCATTCTCAGCTGAGCTGGAATTTCCATTCAAACTCTCCAGCTGCTCAGCCAAGAAGAAAGAGCTTTGAAAGCAAGAGGAGCACACGTGCCTGATTCCAGCCTAGCTCTCGGTCAGCTTGCATAGGGAGGTTTACTGTCTTCTGCCTTCTGCTCCTACAGTTGTTTGTGCCTTTCACATTAAATATCTCCAATGGAAGACAAATGATGTAAAGATTTTTGCTAGAAATTTAAAATACTTCAGCATTTACCTACATTACTTGTGTTTGGGACTGCAGAATCTTAAGAGTAGCCCTGGGCAAGAAATTCTGTACCAAATTTCTCCTGTTGTTGTAGATTAAATGTATAACTTGAAGCAAAATGTGAGCCTGGGTGAACAGAGACGGGTTCTTAATTGTCTGTCAGCCTACAATTCCTCTTTTTCCAGTAATTTTCAAAGGATAGGAAAACAGGGTCCCTAGTGGCAGTGCTGGCATTTTAGGAGGAGGTGTGAAGCAGCAGCTTGTTGTTAGACTAATTAGAGCAGCTGATCTGTGAGAGGCTTTCTAACAAGCAGAAGATCTAATGGCAGAGCTGAGCAAGGCAGCGCTTGGCAGCACATGCCTGCAGGTCTGGGGTCTCAATAGGTGGGTGGTTAACCTAGTGCAGGGGCAATACAAACTCTGACTTGTGATGTGGAAGAGGGATGGAGGAAATGCCCAGGAGAGTATTGCAGATTTATAGTGTTTAGAAAAACTCCCAGGCACATTCATATAGAAAGCAACAGCATCTGGAGACAAGTGTGCTAGCCCTTGAAGGCTAGAACATAACTGAAATTTATTTAACTACAATATTAGAAAGAATAACCTAAGATTTCCATGATGTATCTTAGCCCTTAGTCCACATGCTGTTTGCCAGTGTAGCCCCCTCTGACAGCTGGGGTAACAGCTACTTTATCTCCAGGTTTTTGCAGCAGGAGCAATAACAGCTGAAACAACCCAGCTGCTGGTGGTAAGCTGGGTTAACCTAAGGCTCCCCCTGGAGTTAAAGGTGCCTCCAAGGAAGGATTCAGAGTCTTTCTGGAGAGCTCAGTGTAGGGAAAACCCTGAGAGGTGTTCCCCCTTTGCCTTGCTGGAGCTATGCCAGTGCGTGGGCCACTATCTGGGTTTTCTCTTATTACTGGGGAGAAGAAAACTTGCTAACCTAAATTAGGCTGCAGTGCTGAGACAAAGACATACCATGGTGAATATTGCAAAGGTAAAGGGACATTGTCCAAGCAAATATTGTGCTTGCTTAAGCACTACCTTAAGTTCAGTTAATTAGTGACTTAAATTTTAACTGATTTTAGGTGCAGTTGTTTTTTATTTTTGTACTATTACATATTCTATCCATATAGCTTTACTTTTCAAGTACAAGTGATGCTGTATGTTGGGTAAACTGTCAAAAGGTTTGATTTCTTGAACATGTACATCAGAGTCCACAAGTCAGTCCTCACAAGCTATAAGAACCACATAAATTAAACACCCACAATCTGAAATAATTTTGTAAAGCTCAGACCCTGATTTGGAGGAGTTTGAAGACACTTATGAGAGATGTTTTTGTTCAAAACCAGGGCAGAGAAGCCTTGAGATTCCCACTGTTTTTAATTCAGTTTTCAGCTACTGCTGTATCTCTTTTAGCAGGGGGAACTTGCTGTTGTCAGTTGTGACTATAAAACCAATATATGTGGAAATGATCTTGATACTAACAGGACCATAACTATTTGGAGAGAAGAACCCATAATTTATTTCTACTAGAACCTGAACTGCTTTGATATAATGAGTAGTACTTAAGCAATTAAATATTATTTATCCATATATAATCTCCAAAATACACAAAAAAATGCATCTCTTAGCAAATATTCCCAGTCACAAAGCTACGCTTACTACAAGGTTAATCTCTCCTACTCTACGATGCAGGCTGGACTAGAAAAAAAAGACCATAGATGGTCCCAGGTACAACCTGGGAAGTATTACTAAAAGTGAGCAGAAACACGGTGAACTAAGAAGGAGCCTTTCTGTTGATTAAAAAAGGCCATTACTGCTGTGGTGCTGAATATTTTATCTACTTTTAAAAATTGTGATGCATATCATTAGCTACTATGAGATTTAAGCAAGCATATGACAGTTGTTTCCTGCTTTCCGAATTTTCAAGGTATTTTTGTGGTTTTGCAGGAAGGAGTTCTAGCGCTAATATCGAATTCACAAAATTCTCTGCATCTTAACTCCTCTAAAATAATTTATTAATATTTAGCAACAAAAAATTTAATGAACACAGTACTTGATCACTGAAACATATAAATAAACATTGTCTTGTTCTGATATTAAAAAACTCTTTTGTGTCCTGGGTAGAAGCAGGATTTTTCATACAAAGCACAGAACAAACTTTTTGCTATTAACTGGCAATGCTGCAGCATGAAGACAGATTGGTTTGCTATTAAGAATCTTGCTAAGTCAGTAGATGTAGTTTTCCTCTCTTCCTTGATCTGCTATATAAAGCACTGGGAAATATAGTTATATAGCTTCAGAATCTCTTCCGCTATTTGTGTGTTTAGGAAATGCTTCCATATTTGGTCTTTTTCTGTAAAATGTGTAAGACTAACCATTACATGATACTTAAGATGAAATTTGGCTCAACAGAGTCATCATGCTCCCTCCATCCCCAGAAAAAAAAACAAAAAACCCAACCAAATAATTTTTAAATCCTTTTTAATAAATTAATATTCATTCATCAATATTTTCATAAAGCATCTCTTCATCATTCCATTTTACTATTCTTTTTTTTTTCACTGCGGAAGAATACCAAAAATACATAGCTGTGCCTTAAGCAAAAAGGACTGGGTTTTAGTTTATCTTTACAATGGGATGAAATCAACTTAGAGTTAAACCACCATAGTATTACTACTGTTTATTGACCCTTTCAACTATAATAGAAGATAGTTCCAGTTTTCCTTTTTTTTTTAAATGCCTTTTACAAACAATTTGTGTGTAAATGTTATTTATAGTAGTGTTGAGTTACAAAGGAGTTAATTCGCTATGAAATACATTACTCTGGTGTGATTTAATTGAAATTACCATTTTTAATCTTAAAGCAATCTATGGTTAAAATAATATACTGCAGCTAGTGCACAGGGTCAAGAGCCAGAAAATAGGAGGTCAAGGCAAACACTGTTCTTAACACATGGTTGTATGCGTGTGGTTTTGTGTGTAAGAAGTCGTGCTGGGACTGCAGGAACGGAATTGGCAAAAAAAGGCACAAAAAATGTGTGTGTAAGATGAAGTGTTAACCTTAAGTGAGATTTCCCTGGCTTTTTTCAAGTCAAACCAAGACGTGGATCTGTTCAAGGTTAAAGCTGTTTGTGACTAAACCAATGAATGTGAAATCTTTTGAAAAAGCTGAAACGTGCAACTGCCTACTTTTTGCAAGGACAGGCAAGATGGGGAGTACAGTTCCCTGTAGGGGGCTGCAGTAGCATGCTGCCCTCCAGTAGTGCAAAGGATAAGAGAGGGAGAGAGTCCTCAGAGTCTCAGTCCTCTTGCACATGCAGGGTCCTGAAAAATCCACATTGCCTCTTTGCTCTGTACAGAGAGTAATTTTCTGCCTTCTTGGAAATTCTGGTTGAAGCCACTGAAGAACTGATTTCAGTGGGATTTGGAATGTACATTTCTCTCAAAATTAAAAAGTCATTTCTTATTGAAGGTTTCTGCCTGGCTGGATGATTTCTAGGAGGTGGGGCTTGAAGAAAAGAGAGTGCTGTGGTTAAATCATGAGGGCAGGACCATTCTCAAATCCAACATCTTAGGATAGTTCTTTAGGGCACTTACAGGAAGACTTGCTTGGAGATAATTTCAGTAGGGAATTTTTTCCTAAAGCAAAACCTACCATTTATAATTTTTATTAAAATCAGATGTATTTTCTTTAAACATACTTTTCTATTAAGATAAAAACTTAGGAGATATTTTCAACAATTCAATCTAATATGTACTTTGAGAGGATGTTAATTGTTAGTTACATTGATTATAAAGACAACAATGTGCTCTACAATCCCTTCTCAGTTTGAAGAGATATTAGAGTTCACAATACATTGTGCTTTACCAATGGGATTTAATACTGAGGCGCTTCTAAACACCAAGTTTTTCTGCTCTAGCTATGTGGGTTCCTCTGAGGCTCTTCATTCTGTGTAGTTGTCTGCAGACACAGTACTTAAAAACTGCAGCTCCAGCTACTTTGCAGCACTGCCAAGGATGCAGCAGGGCAGTGGTGCTGATCCTGCCCACGGCAGCAGCCGGGTTGTGGTGAACATTCCTGGCTGGGGAATGGCGCTACAGCGGCGCTGCAAGGCAACAGAGCCCAGCCCATTCATGCTCAAGGAGCAGCCCCGAGGATGGGACCAAAACACTTCGGCAAACCAGGCTCATCTACACTGGAATTTCAGTCCACAGCATAGTTTCACAGCTCAACTGAAAACAGGGGTGGGAACAGTAATGGGCCATACATGGCAGTAACCCAAATATCAGTGCTCTGCTCACAGGTAAAGCAAGTCCTAGAGAGAACAGGGGCTGGTCGTTACTGAGCCAAGGCAGCCTTTTCGGTTTCATTCATATTTGGTGGTTTTGCCAAATGCATATCACACATATTTTTGCCCTATGAAGTCTCCAACTAGCAACCAAAGCTCTCTGTCAAAAAAATCCCATTGATGTCCACAGGAATTTCACATGAAGAGAACTGTCAGGGCTAAGCCTCAATTCTGGTTTTTTTAGATCTATTTATGCTACTGTATTTGTTGTTCTTTGAGAATGTACATGATAGAAACACTGCTTACAAAAAATATATCTTCTTTTCGTTAGAAAGATTTAGTTCTGATAAATAACAAATTAGGTTTACAGATCTGAAATTGGCATACCTTGATGACTACAATCTACTAGACGGAAAAAAGTTGGAATCCCAGTGAGGGTATGAACTGGGATCAAAACCAAAATGACCACATTTGCATGAAGGGTATGTTAGAACACAGTTAATGCTGAAACAAAACATACTCTTGTGATATGTGATGGCAGCACACTACCTTGGTAAGTGTAGGCGTATACTTTCAGTATATAAATAAAATATGAAAATGCTCCATTACTGAATCAAAGTATCAGAAGTGCTCTATTTGCTCAACTATAGAGAATAAAAAGTTATAACATCACAGAAACAAAAATATGACATAACATGCGGTCACAATAGCAAGCACAGGAAAGAAAAATATTGAGAAAATATGCTTATATGCATATTATGCAAATATATTTTACATTAACATACAATGTTATAAGAGTGTTAAATAATATAATGCATGTTTAAAAAAGGCTACAGCTAGGTGATTTCATGTTGAAGTAACAAATAACCTGAGACATCTTCTATGCTTTCACTGGAATAACAATCTTTAAATCTACAGCAGATGTAGAACACATTGACAGTAGTTGAATTCTCAGCTAAATTATACTAAAAATGTGCTGTTCTCTTTCAAAATGACATGGCAACTGGAACCAGTCCAAGGGAAGGAAAATGTGCTGTACATTTACAGTACTTACAAAAGATTCATGTCACTGTTGATGGACACTTAAAATGCTTGTTTGAAATATTATAAACCTGTATATGTCTCCAAAGACCTACAACACTCCCATGATCAGCTTGCTTACTGCAGAAGAGAAAGCAAGAGATCATTAAAAACTATGCCCCATCCAGGACTGGGAAAAGATGTCTTATGACATATATAAACCCAAGAAATTTTAGCAAAAAAACCCCCAAAAAACCAAAAAACTTGATGAAATGGTAGTTGATGGATCTGCAATATAAATAACTTAATTTAAACTTACCAGTGTAACTCTACTGCTTTATGATTAGTGTGTATGGCAGCATTTACAAAGGATGTTACTAAATACTGACTTTATACATTATTACAGCTGTTCAAAAATTTCTGTGACAATCAAAGTTTTGTAGTGATAATATACAACACTTACTTTCTCAAGGCTTGCTGCTTTGATGACACCTGCCTTTCAATTTAAAAAGTTCCTCTGAAGTGCATTCTATGTTAAAGTGTCCATAACCTCAGAACGAATGTGTTCATGTGTGTGTGCATACATATACTTCTGCTTTGCAGTATGTGCTTTAAAGTACACACAGTTCTTTGCTACATGTATTCACACATACATGAGTATGGTCTACATAGTAAAAGTTCATATATATATTTTTTAATATATAAATATATATATATAAATATATATATAAACTCTGCAGGCAAGTAGTACTTCACTTGTTATAGTTGAAGTCCTTTAAAAAAACTAAGTCACTCAGTTAACATAGTATAGCCAGTAAATTAAGTTGAAAAGAGAAAATGTGAATGGAAACACCATTCTTGACCATCTGTCGATGGCATTCACATCCGTTAAATCGGGGATTTTTATTTTCAGTTGTGAAGACCTTCTTCGTAAATGGCCCCTCTTGCTATGGGAGCCTGGTCTGTCTGACGAACGCCTTCCAAGGCTTTCACGATGTGAGCTTTGTTTTCTGTACTGGATTCCTGAGTTGTCGAAGGATATTGTTGAATTTCGGGCTTCTGTAACGCTGGTGGTGACCTCATTGCTCGCCACCTCATTGTGAATTTCAAGCGATGTTAGCAGAATGTTTCCATGGGTGTCCACCTAGGGGGAAAAAATAGAAAAATAAATTCTTTCAAAAGACTTGACATCAATGAGCAGAATGTGGGTGTATGTAAATCTTCAATCCCATACATATCTAAAAAAATAATGGAATTATTTTTAAGCATGTGACAATCTTAAAAAGGAAATGGCACTATTTGGCTGCCTAAAATTAGACAAGTATTTAAATACTTTTACGAACAGGGTTATCATTGTACTACCAAACATCCAGTACAAAACTGTACTTAGCAAACTCCACCATTTTCTTCTCCCTCTGAACCAGCCACATTTTAAAGGATGGTGTAGTTCAGTGAAATTTCTGCATTGCTGGCAATGGAGGAAGAGAATAAGGGATGGATCCTCTCCCTGCTACAGTAGGAAATTAAATTAAACTGTCTAGCTTTTTTTTTTTCTTAACTGTGATCTAAAATAAGGTAAAAAAAAAAAAGTCCCTGTGAAGTTTGCTAAAATCCCAAGAAAGGTTCTGATATGCTGAACTCTGCATTTTATAATCACAGAGCTTCTTTACA
Organism: Cettia cetti; assembly: GCA_013401135.1. Lineage (NCBI taxonomy): Eukaryota > Metazoa > Chordata > Aves > Passeriformes > Sylviidae > Cettia > Cettia cetti. Next base: position 22,964 of record VZUI01034054.1, read on the forward strand.
ACTTATCTCCTGAAGTTTTCCTTCCAAACTCATTTGCAGAGTTTTCCAATCACGGCAATTTTTAACTGCAGGAATTTTCTGTCTGACTGGCTGATCTTAAAAACCCATGAACTTAAGGCATAGAAAGCAGCTGAACTGAGTGTATAGGAGGGACTCTTCCCTTGCACCACCCTATCCCAGAGGCAGTGACCACTGTTTGGCACAAAGTATATTTATCATGCTAACAAAGTCAAAGTCTTGTTGAGAGAATTTTGACAGTGATCTCTACATAGATCTTTTTGGTTAAGTATTAATAGTACTTTGCTTAATTTAATAGCAACTTCAACTACAGCAAGGTCAATGTTTGTGTTAGCAGTAACCCATACTCAGTCAACTTAGGCATCACCCTGATAGACAAAAAAACCTAGTCCCTGGTCAGCCATATGACAGAGAGCTCCATACAAAAATCATCAAAACCCCACATAAATTTCCAAGTACAGGGCAGTGTGATGCCATTTTCAATAATAAAGAAAAAGGTCTGGATCATTTAGAGTCTTAAAATCTTGCCCAGAATCTCCAGTCCTCCTGAGTGGCAAAAGAGGAGCAGCACAGAGTTGTATATGGCTCCTTCAGTCCAGAAACCTTAAGAGTTCCCATGAGTGGAACTAAGGAAAAGTTCCAAGCAGCAGTATCTGAGTCAGTATTTGGTAGTTTCATTGATGGGGCAGCACAACCCCCTGCCCCAGGCCCTACAAGCTGAAGGATATGCAGTCAATACAGGTAATGCAGAGATCAGTTCCAAATTTTCTGCCAGTTTTGGGGCAAGGAAAATGATGGCTGAAGCTAAAAAAAGTGCCCTGTGCTGGGTATTTTCAGACAGTTAACACACGTGTGACTGTTCAAGAGAATTAAGTTCTCCATGTCAGAAATAGATGGTGAATCATAGAATACAGGATAATTTCCTGTTTTACATATGCAATTTATTCATCCATAATTCAACGCACAATTAATATATTTTTCTAACCTGCCACATGATCTAGCTCTGTGAACTGTGTAGCAGTTTAAAAGTGGTTGATAAAAACAGACTATTGTCACAGCCTTCTGAAGTTTGCACAGTCATCTGATACCACGTCTTTTGCAAGCTCTGTGGGATGGATTAAAAGTATGCACAGCTCTTGTCCATATGCACTTGACTTTTTTTCATTCTTATTAAAATTTTGTGAAATGGATATTTCTTTCATCAATTATTGATGCTTCAGCTTATCTCTTCTCAGGGAAGACAATTATGATAGTATATCAGTAATGCTTTGCCAAGGTGCTTTCAAATGGAAAAAAAAATATAAAATGCTAGGAATGATATACAGGCAAGTAGGAAAAAAATCCTAAGGTATCTAAAAACCCTTCTGCTATAGGCAATGGTACATTATGCTGATGAGTGCCTATAAATAAAAATAAACAACATGAGCAGAAATAATGGCATGGAGAAGCCTCAGTGATGATTAAGAATAATTTATTATCTCCATGGCAGAAACCCTTTGGGTACAAAAGTAAGATCTTGAGGTTTGTAGAAAGGAGTTCAAGGAGCTCATGCTGTTGAGCAGGGAATAAACACAAGTGTAAAATACAGTCATGGATATCACCACTACTTATAGTGGTCTCTGAAAATAACTGATTCAGTTTCTTCCCCCGCCACCTTTTTTTTTTTTTTTTTTTTTTTTTTTTTTTTTTTTTTTTTTTTTTTTTTTTTCCACTAAGAGTACAAATTATGTTCAGGTTTTTTTTTAAATGCAATGTGTAAAATACCTCAACACCCTGTTTTTCCTTTGTGAAGCTTAAAACTAAATCTCTCATCCAGACCCCCATGGCATCAAATATCATTTTTCCCATCTCCTCCTAAGCTTTGAGAAACCTCCTTCAGTTTACTAAAAACATCATAGCAGAGACCATTTTGGTAGGCCTCACCCCTAGAGCCCTGCCACCCCCTTGCAGGTCTCTACTCCTTTTCCTTCCACCACCACAGAGGTCAACTTCTCTTTCCCTCTGGACTTCCTGATCTCTCTTGATTCTGTCTGCCACCTACATATACACAGACATCAGCCCATCCTGGGTATTTTGTCCTTCTGCACTGAGCCTGGATTTTTGTGAGCTGTCAGCCGAAAGCTTGTATTATGGAGGGTACACATATGCATTCAGACTTCTCCTGATCAAGGACTTAATTTTATTCCTATTATTTCCTGGCATGGCATAGCCTTCTTCACCTCATCTGCCAACTTAACACGCCACCTTAACTTGGCTTCTGCTTTTGATGTGCCAACTTTTCACTGTTTGTCACTGCATCTCGAAATCAAACCAGAAAGGCAGTCAAGACATTTGCAACTTTTGTGTAAATTCTTTTTCTGAAGATACCAGTACGTCCTATGAAGCTACGTGACAGTACACATTTTTCTCAAAATGTTAAATTAAACATATTTGGAAACATACTTTTGAAATTCATCTCTTTGCTAATGGAGCAACAGGCTTGCATGCCAAATATGAGAAAGGAGCAGATGGAGAGAAGAAGAGGTCTGCAGAAGTTAAATCATCCCCTGGTCCACAGATACTCTTGCGATTTACTCTCTCAAATTGATTCCTTCAAAGGTTTTGAATAAACCACCTAAGCTCTTGACAGCATTAGAGCCCTATATGCTAATACTTTGTGACAATCTTAAGGTGATGTCTTAAAGTATGAATACTTAATGCATGCAGCATGTTAAAAAGTATTTGCACATAAACATGACTTTGGAATCATTTAAGCAATGATTTAAATTATTTTGACAAAGGTACACAAGCTCTCTCAACGAATAAAGAAGCAAACCAATTATGGCAGGGTATTCTGTCCAAGTCGCCTCATGTTTGCCTGAATATACAGGGAAGGCAAAATCCTCCATGAGTGAACATAGTGTTGCTCAGTGGCTCCAGGGAAAATGTTACCCCAGGTATAGATTAAGAAAAGTAGCTGACTGGATTACAGGCAGTCATGGCTATGTATGACAAACAAGGCCAATGTCTTTGACAAAACTTTAGTTTTACTCCTTATGAGGCTCAGAATATAATTTTATCACCTGGCTCAAAAATGTCACTTTGTGCACTGGAAATTCTCCCCAAAATGCTGATACCAGGCTTTACTCTCAAATGCTGTTATAAATCAGAGATGACACTGTCGATTTGGCCAGTTTTCCCTCAGTTCTTACCATAGTTCTTTAACCAAAATATTTCCTTTTTTTTTTTTTTTTTTTTTTTTTTACTTCTCTGCCAATCCTGTGCTTCCATTCTTTTTGCAGCCTTCTTTCTCCCCACTTTGGCTCCACCAAAGCCATTCTTTTGTTTCTGCACTGTGGTGTCCATGTTTGGTTCTCACATCTCCTCCCCAACACAAGCAAGGGTTGGTTGTTTCCTTGGAGTGTTTCCCAGTAAACCCATCAAAACATGTAAAAACTGCTGAGCACCAAATAATTAATTAATTCCCTGCTGAAACATCACAGATACAAATATGCAAAAGTAGTACTCTTATTTTAGAATAAATTTATATCAAACTCCATCCCTCCCACCTCTGAGTAACTACAGCTCCTGCACCAGGATGAAGTGACTGACTTGCACATAAGTGCATTTTGAGAAGCACATTCACTTTTTAAGGTTCACCATTGCTGAATTATACATATTACAGTACAAGAAAAAAATTCAAATACTAAGCAGCCTAATGTCATTTCATAAAAATGACTGTGACTCACCTAACTGAAGCCAGAAGGAGAATAAAGACAAAGTTCACAAAGAACCTTCTCCTTTGCTCTTGGAGGAACACGACATGGACTCAACTTGGATTGTATGTTCCAGGTCCAAAACTTCAGTGCCCCATTATATCTGGGAAGTCCTACATCTACCTCTAATTCTACCCAGGATCCAGGCTCATTTAAACGTTAGCTATTCTAGTTTCAGGAACAAAATACGACAGCTGCTATTAAATACCTTTCTCCAACTTTTTCTTTTTTTTAATTCAACTTTAAAGCCAGTTTGAAAGCAGTTTACTAGGGTCAGAAAACTACCATAAGCCTTGATTTATTATTAGCTGGAGTCTGAATTGTTTCAACTTCATTTAGTTCTCTGTTTAATACTTCCTAAATTTTAAGGAGTATGTTACAATGAATTCTGTTTTTCCTTGTAAGTCTTTCAGAGGAAGCATTTTGCTCAAAAATAGGAAGCATTTTTTTCAAACCCCATAGGTAAGTTTACTTGTTCATCAATCCCAAATTTTCAAATACCATGTAAACACTTCCCATCATGTGAAGGAATATAAATGCAAATAGGGGGTTTAAATAACATAATGAAAAGCTCTGTCTCTGTAGTTAGTTTTGCATTATTTTACATCAAAATTAGTATTTAAGTACATACAGAATCTCAGAATATTCTGAGTTGGAAGGGACCCACAAGGATCATCTGGTCTGACTCCTGATCCTGCACAGCACCATCCCAAAGTGTCACACCATGTGCCTAGGATCATTGTCCAAACATTCCTTGAACTCTGTCAGGCTGGTGCTATAACCACTGCCCTGGGGAGCCTGTTCTAGTGCCCAACCATCCTCTGGGAGAAGAACCTTTTTCTAATATCCAACCTGAACCTCCTCTGACACAGCTTCAGGCCGTTCCCTTGAGTTCTGTTCCTGGTCCCCAAAGAGATCAGTGTCTGCCTCTTTTACCTTCTTTACTTATGCATAAATGGCTTTCCAATATGTAGAAAAATATGCAATCAGGCCTTTAAGTTTTATCTGTGCTTAAAGTTAAATGCATAGACCATATTATGCTTTGGTACTTAAAAATAATTTAAAACTACAGGCAAAACAAAAATTATAGTGTTGAGTGTTCTCCCTGAGTCTAAAAATTGATACTTCTCTCACTGCCATTTAAATATGTTTATATTAATTAATAAGCACCAAAAAAATGGAAGAGGTAATTATGTTCTATTAGCTTAGTAGATGAGCCCAGGATACCCAGCAGAATGGGAAGATGGAAAGACCTTGAAAAACAGGGAAAGTATGAAGAAGCAAACTAATTAGGAACTTCCATATTATTATCACTGTCTATCAAGTAATAATAAAGTTTTACAATTAACCTTGATGTATTTCAATGGAGGAAGAAAAGGAAAAAAATGCATAGTCCTCCTTTGCCCTATATCTCACATTGTCTGGAATATTACAGTCTCTGAGATGTCCTATGAGTTGCACATACAATCCTTTTTACTGTCTCAGGATTTGCACGATTCATACTTGAGCAAAGAGGCTGCAAAACAAAACTAGTACATGTATGAGTCTCCCAGTGCACAACAAATATCCCCACCATGAGCTACAAGATGAGTGTTCCTCCCACAAGAACTGTGCTTATCACCCTTGACAGATATATTTCAAAATACTCATCACAGTGGTGATATAAAAATATCCCACTGTTCAAAGAAGCACTGAAAATGTATCCAGGAAGCATGAAGATACACTGGAGAATACTGCCAGTTTTGCTATTCCTGTACTTCCCAATTTACTCTGAGTGGTAATTCTTCCACAGAAGTCAAGATATTAATTTTCACAATAAAATCCCACTTACGAGAATAGAAGGGTTGCTACAATTAACAAAACTGCTAAGTAGATGTAAGTGGCCTGAGCCTCTATTCTCAGCAATGCCTAGTGGGAAGCTGCTGCCTTGGCCAACAGCGGGGGTTGGAGCCAGGAATCTCCAGAGCTAAAATTATATGCAGACACTGCCTGATGAGAAGGGCCTTTTTATAAAGGGTTACGCATTATTCTTGTCAGAGGAAGCTCTTCCCACGTGTCTGACACCACTGGGGGCTTGAAGCTTGAATGAGCTTGTGTGATAGTTACCCTCCTGACTGATACTCAAGGGGCTGAACTTTTCGTCCCACCAAACTGAAAACATAAATTGCCGCAGTTTGAATCAAAAAGCATGTTTTCAGCTTTTAACATATTTTAACACTTTAAGATATATCACATAAACTCTGTGGATTGGCCTAGAAGGAGCAATGTCCAAAACACATGCTCACTATCTGATTATACAAGTAGCCTCTACCACAAGACTAAACAAGTAAGAACAGGATTGCCTTAAACCTCTCTCATGCTGATTTAGCCATAAATTAAGCTGTATCTGAGCCTTATTTAAAAGAAGAAACTTATGTAGCAAAACTGAAAGCTTTGAGAGCTAAAAACTAAGTGTCAATCTGCCAACACAAACAGGATAAATGGAATTGATTCGTAACAATGACGATCAATTTTCAAAGGAAACATTTTTAGAGACCACCTATTCTTTTCTGACAGTTTTTATACAATCAGAAGAATTTAATTTAGGCATCAACACCATATCAGAAGAAATATCTTATGAAAAATAAAAATTAATTTCTTCCTTGGTCCTAGAGCTTGCCCTCATATACGAAGCAGAGTATCAAGGCTTTCAAAAGAGTTTTCAATCCCAAACTAATATGTGTATGAAAATTGGTTATACACAAAAAAAAAAAAAAAAAAAAAAGCAGCATCCAATGTTTCTCTCAGTAACCTAGGGTTTACTGTGATAGGCTGGAACAATTCAGTGAGGAATACTATTTAGAATGCATTATCTGAAATAAACTGTGATGTAAAAACAGCCAAAAGATGAGACGGCAAAGTGTGAAATTTTCTTTGTAGTCAGCCGCTGATCCACAGATGAGTCACTCATAAAGGCTCACTCAGGTTTCATCTCATCACCAGCTCTGAATTTTCTGAAACCTTTTCCAGAGATTCAATTTAGTCAGACATGCTTCAGCCATCATGCCAGATTCAGCAGTGCTACACAGGAGAATACAGCACAGAGTTTTTCTCTCCCTGCTGCTTTTCTTTGTCACCTCTGCAATGTGAGGACACTGGCTGTGCCAATCCATGCTGGAGAGCTTTTCTTTCCCTTACACCTGGAGCTATTTGGCTCACTGGTTTCAACACATGGACAGCGCTGGACAGCAAGCCATAATGGAAGCATTGAAGCCAAGAGACAGCTCAGCAGCAGCAGCTGGTGGAGCCCTCCTCAACACAGCAAGCCTTAGTGGCAGCATATCAGGAATAACTCCAAGAGAAGTATCAAAAAGCCTGGCACTGGAGAGGTACATCCATAGCAGCAGCACCAAAACGGGGATGGCTGTGCCAGTTTCGGCTTTTCAAACCCATAACCTCTGATGCAGGACAATGCAAAAGCATTCATTAGAAGAGGAGTTACTGAGTGTGAAGTTACTGCTCTGCAAAGCAATTATCAAATACAACACAAATATATCCACATCTGTGCATGTTGTAGTCTAGAACTTTTTAAGAGGAGTGCTTATAACCAAGCCTGCTAGCTTGCACTCCAAACTTCAGTTCTCTGATGTGTAAAAATAGACTACAATAGCAGTATCCATGCTGGTTCTACTGGTTTCCATGGGCTAAAACACTTCTGAGTAGAAATAATATGCCATTTTCCCACTGTCTTCTCTTTTTCCCGTTTTCTGAAACACTGTGTCTCAGCAGCACTGCTAGTCTTGGTAACCATAAAAAGCAAAACTTGAACTCAGGGCCTGAGCACCAAGGCAATGTGTTGAGCTGCCCCTTCTCTGCTAGTGCTGCCTCCCAGCTCAAGAGATGTCCACCACACCACACCACAGCCCCTCCTGACTCTGGCTGGACCTGATACAGCACTAAGTGGTTGTGTCACTACACCCACAAGTTACAGCGTCTGATGTGAACAATAAATTGGATAATGTTTATTTTTTTATTTGGTTGAGTTTGGTTTTTTTGATTTGTTTTGTTTTTATATCTCCCTGAGCTAGTATTCTTAATCAGTGACAGGGAGCTCATGCACACGGTTTATAAACAAGCACATTCAATTACTAAAACAAAAGAGCAACAGAGCAACCCAAAATAGTAGTCAGAAATAAGCTAATAATAACGCCTTCTTCCAGTTTTATATTTGAACATTTTTCAATCTCCTTTCCAGAACAGCATACATTTGACAGTCATGAAATAGTGGTGATAAGTGTAAAGTGGGCTGCCTGCTTTTGGCATTTTCCCTTTCTTTAAAAATATCACTCAGCCCCAAATCACATGAGATTGGAAGTATTTTCCAGGATTAGAAACCTTCCCTTTCTGAATGGAATTACATTCCATGGAAGACTGAAGCCTCAGCAAAACCACAAAACCAGTAATTTCATTGAGCTTGCACAAAGTAGTCTTCATGTGAGCCTCCCTTACTCTGCAGTGCTGGGGTACACTGTGTGAGCCTCTCCCAAAACATCCAACAGTGGAGTCCCAACTCTAAAGCAAGAAGAAAGCACCAGTTATTTCCATTAGATTCAATGATTTTCAAGAGCCACCAAAGGTAATCACTCTTTACTATCCCTGAAGTGGTCAGAACCAAGGCTGCAGATCTTGCAGGTACTGTCTTCCATAGAAAGTATGCTAAAAACTCTAGCATGACTCCAGTCCTGCAGCATCCATGGATGTCTGTATAGCATGGTAAATGGTGGACATGATGCAGAAGATAGACATTTTCCTGCTTCAAGGCTGTGGTATCTTGAGGCCATGGAAAACTTTGTCCAAAATAGACCTGTTAGATGTATTTTCCCTGAGATGTGCATCTTAAAATCCATGGGACCTCTTCCCTGTTCTGATCCATTCCCTATGCTTTGCATTTGCCAGTGTTTCTCAAATGAGAAATTAAAATTTGACATCCTATATCCAATGCATCTTCTATGTTTTGTTTCAAAGGAAGATTTCCAATTAGTTCTACCTAATGTTTCTGTCTGTTTCTGTTGCATGCTGGCACTGCTTCTCTGAAGGCACTGAATCCAGAAACTGCAACAAAGCTCTGGTGAATCCCCCAGCTGAGGCCTGGGGACAAAATGTTTTCTACACAGGAAGGGACCATACCATATTATTTATCCTGTGTTATTTGAACAGCTAATATATTCACAGTCAATATGAGTATATATGATTCTGCAACACATATAGAGTTCTCTTTCACACCTGACACTCCAAGGGACAAAGTAACCCACTCTTTCTGGTATGCTGAATTTGCATCCTTGTTTGATAGAATCATAGAATCTCTTATATTAAGAAGTCTCCTAGGGCCACTGAGTTCATCTGTTAACCCAGCACCATGTTCACCACTGAACCATGTCCCCACATACCACATCCACATGACTTTTGAACTCTTCCTGTGATGGTGATTCCATCACTTCCCTGGGAAGCCTGTTCCAAAGCCTGACTTCCTTTTTTTGTGAATAAATGTTTCCTAATATAGAATCTAATCCTTCCCTAGTGCAACTTGAGGCCACTTCCTTTCATCCTGTCACTTGCTACATGGGAGAAGAGACCAACCCCCACCACACTACAACCACGTCTCAGAGTGTCGCATCTGCACATCTTTTAAATCTCTCCAGGGATAGTGATTCAACCACTTCCCTGGGCAGCCTGTTCCAATGTCTGACAACCCTTGCTGTGGAGAAGTTTTTCATTCATGCACAGTTGATATTAAACCAGCAGGAAAAGCAGAACAGTTATGATATTTGCTTGGGATACTTCAGAAACAAAAGAAAAGGTTGGAAGTCAATAGCTAGGAAAAAATATTGGTATGGGGTATGAGCAGATCCAGGATATAAAAGGGGCATGAAGTGGGTAAAAAATATATACATTTTCATTAGTTAAGGTACTTATGATTATTTTGACAATGTAGACAAATTGATCTCAAGATAGAAGACTGTCAGACATGGGGTACCATTGGACCCATTAACAAGCCTTGTACTAAATTATGTAAATCATTTAAATGGATGAGATAACACCAGATGGTTTCCAGCAGGAGAATTAAACCTTAGTGAGTACATCTGCATTACCTGCTTGCAGTTAAAATCTTCTCTGTGGCTTTCAATTCGGATACTCTTTTATTTCCCCATCTGTATTTTTATTATTATGATTATTTATTTTTCCAGTAAAGAGAATTTGTTTGTCCTGATATCTTAGCTCTAAGTAGAGCTGCCAATTGTGATGAGAATCTGCTTCCATAATACAGTGGACAAAAATGTGTTTATTGGTTCAGAATTGTTTCACATATATGAGTGCTGATAATTCGGTGTCATTCTACATTACATTTACTATAGCAGACAAAATAATTAGGATAAACAAATACAGCTTGAAATTACTTTTATGATACTGATAAACAGGTAGTATTTTTGTCACTGTGAACTCTTCTAATATATAGCTGATAGAAAAAAAACCCGGTCTTACTCGACTGAATGAAAAAGCCTCACTGGGAGCATTTTAGTAAAAAAAGAGAGATGTTCTATTCAAACTGACATGGCTTGTTAATGTTAGGTACTGCTGAATACCTTGAATTTTTCTTCCAAAGATTAAATAAGGAGGTATTCACTGGATAAAGTAATACTCCAGGCAAGGAAATAGGCTGGAGCACAATCAGCATAGATCTTGCCAATACCATGCTTCAGAAATCAATCTGAAAGTTTCTCTAGGACTTATATTTTCCTGCTGGTCTTAACAGCAGCAAATGACAATGCCACATACAGCATTGAACTATGCTGACCAATTAATTAGCGTGGCAGAACTAATCCTTTATTTGTGCTCTCCCATGGTAAATGCATCTCCTCTAAGTGAAGTGAGGAAAGGTGTGCTCAGATTCAGGATTCACTTACATAGGAAATGTACATAGGTACTTAAAATCACAGATTATGTGATTTAGACAAATAAGTACCTTTGTAAATCTGAGCCTTTATTTTCAAGCTAGCTTCCTTCCCACTGTCTTCTTCTTACACTTACTTATCATATAGATCATACTCACATCCACATCTGCATGCCTATATATATTCTTCTACATCAGTTCTTGAAAATCAAAATCGCCAAGTTTGTCCACAAAATGATGTGGTTGGTTGTCAATAGATGGTGATGTTTTTACTCCAGCCTTTTTGGTGTTTTTCATACTGATAGTCTTTGCAAGTACAAATAGAGAGAATATACGTAAATTAAAGAAACCTACCCGACTGCCTTCAAACCTTGAGCGATCGTTGTTTGCCTTTGTTTTTTCTGCAAGTTTCTTCTGCCTTTGAGGGCCTTTTCCAAAGAAAATGTAGTTGACAAAGGCATATTCAAGTAAGGCCAAGAAGACAAACACAAAGCAGCCCATGAGATACATGTCAATGGCTTTAACATATGGAATTTTAGGCAAAGTCTCTCGCAGGTGAGTGTTGATTGTTGTCATAGTCAGCACAGTCGTAATTCCTATATAAAAAAAAAAGATCCCATATGTTACAACTCCAAGCATTCAATTTCATTTTCCTTCTTGGCAAATATGCCTTGTCAGTGGGAAGAAGCTTAAAAATGTGCAGAAGATGCCTTGCATGCGACATCACTGCAAAAAAAAAAAAAATCAAAATTAAAACTTGATGCATTATTATTCTCTTACAATTATTTCCTTCCTATGAGAGGAAGGAAAGGGGGTCTGGCACCACTGCCATGAGTTAATGTAGCTTCATGGAAGCCAGTATAGCTCTACTGAAAATCTCTTCCATGGAGCCCAAACTGATGTGCAACAAGAACAGTGTTCACACAGATGGTGAAAGACTTCTCCTGCAGTTTTAAATTTCTAAGAGTTAGGCAGTTGGTTGATGTCAGTCCTGTAAGGTCTCCTTGTAGTAGATGGGGAGAGACAGGTACCTTTACCTTTCTATAGCAGTTCATCCCATCTATTTTAGATACCTATTTCAGGAAAGGAGAATATGTAAGTGGAATTTGAGATGACCAATTTGGAGCAGTAGGCCATTTTCATAGAAACAAGTGAGGTGAGCAACGAGAGACAGAGAGGTATGTGAATTTTTGGAAGGAAGAAGGAGGGAGAGCAGCATTTTTACAGCAACAAACTGGCCACTAATATAAAATCTACAAAATATATCAACCTTATGTCAAAGTATTTATCTAAGGATGGGCATAGCACCTGAAAATATATTACAGCGCACTGTTTTGAAAATCTGGAAAGAAAAGCAAATTTATTGTCAGTCTGCTTGAATTCACAATAAACTGCAAGATCTGTATCTCCACTGGAAATTCTATGGGAACTGCAAATCACAGGTTGCTGAAAATATGATTTGTGGAATAAGTCTCATTTCAAGGCAAGTAATTCTATTAGGTCTCCTCCATTACTATTTTCTTTGATTCCATAATTATACCATCAGTTTACAAGTAGTCACTAAAATACAGGCAGAACAAAAATAAAAGACATAATAAAATTGCTGCCATATAATAAAGCACAGCTTCTTTTACCTGAAGAGACAAAATCAAGACAATATAACTTAAAATCAAGCTGTCGGTGTAAGCAGTGTCACTCCAGGGAACTGTAGTAATACTCTATGAGATTGTGTAAGATATTTTGGATATTTAGTAGGTTAGTGTCATGTGGTTTTCAGTGCTTTTCCTCTGTTTCCTGTGAAACAAGTGTGCATTGATACCAGATGTCTGGTGATTCCGAAGATTAAGCACACTGAATAGAAAGGTGGCTATCACTAACTAAAGGGAAATACATTCCCTGGGAGATCCTGAAACCCTGTGGCCCAATGTCCTTCTGAAGCTCAATAATTTATTTTAAGGCACAGCTGGAGGAAAAGAAGCTGACACTCCCATAAGACAAAAAAATAAAATAATCTTGTAATTACAGTCATTCCCACAAGGAAGGACTCTAGAGATTATTCTTCTCCTCACTCAAAGAACTGAATTTAGGAACTTCTGGGGCTAACTAGGAAAGAGTTGAGAGAGCAGAATACATAAGTTTTAATATTCCTCTTGAGATCAGCCCTATATCTCCATCTGTCTGCAGTGTCCATAGCACATAGTCTGCGGAACAAGCTGGACTTTGCTCTGTACCTTGGCTTCACTCTGGAGGCAACTATTTGGTTCAGTGCATCAAGGGATCAGGCACAGGGGCAAAACATGGGAGTGAATTAATAGAATCAGGCTCTTGCAGAGAATACAGGCTTCTTGCAAGGGTTGAGTAAAAGTTTGTGTCTCAACAATTGCACAGGGAATACTTCCTCTAACAAATACTTAGGAAATCAGGTATACCTTCTCTGGACTGCACTTTTCAGAGCCAATCATATATGACCAAAGGTGCTATATTGCCTTTAAACTTTAGTATCACTTCACATTAGGATGTAAGTTCACAGACACTACGTAACTGGGAGCAGCTGTTGCCTCCCCCGGAGGCAGGAAGGCTCTGCAGAGAGACTCTGATGAATTAGAGGACTGGATGGGCAATCACCAACCACGTGAAATTCAGTAAGGGGAAGTGCCGGATTCTGCACCTGGGATGGGGCAAACCTCAGTGTACAGACAGACTGGGGAACAAGAGGCTGGAGAGCAGTGCTGCAGAAAGTGCTGGGCAACTTGAACATGAGTCAATAGTGTGCCCTGGCAGCCAGGAGGGCCAGCCCTGGCCTGGGGTGCATCAGGCACAGCATGGCCAGCCAGGCAAGGGAGGGATTGTCCTGCTCTGCTCTGAGCTGGGACAGCCTCACTTTGAATATTGTGTGTGGTTTGGGCACCACACTATAAAAAAGATATTGAACTATTAGAAAGTGTCTGATGGAGGGCAACAAGGATGGTGAAAGGTTGTGAGGGGAAGCCATATGATGAGCACGTTAAGTCACTTTATTCAGCCTGGAGACCTCATTGCAGCCTACAATGTCTTCACAAGGGTAAGAGGAGGGGCAGGCACTGATCTCTTCTCTGTGGTGAACAGTGACAGGGGGCAAGGGAATGGCTGGAAGTTGCGTCAGGTGAGGTTTAGGTTGGATATTAGAAAAAGGCTATTCCCTCCAAGGGTGTTTGGGCACTGGAACAGGCTCCTCAGGGCAGTGGTCACAGCACCAGTCTGACAGAGTTCAAGAAGCCTTTGGACAATCCTCTTGAGCTCATGGTGTGACTCCTGGAGATAGTCCTGTGCAGGAACTGGACTGGACTCCCTTGTGGGACATTCCAGCTCACCATTCTCTGTCATTCTATGATACCAGTTTAAGACTAATAGGAGGGGGTATTCAAAGGAACATAGGATTAGACCCATGATACTGAACTTTATTATACAAACCCCACATAATCACCAAGGCACTAATTGTTTTCAGAGAAGAAACTATTAGATGGATTTTTGTCCTCTCAAAAGGACTTTCTATCAATTTGAAATAGAACATCTGGTCTCCTGAGCTTGCCTTGTACTCTCAGATTTTTGTTCTAATATTTGTCTTACAGTACTTGATGAACTTGTGCTACACAGAAATGGGCCACATGAGACAGTCTTGCTCCTTAAACAAGTGAAAAAATCTCATGAACCTGTAACAGAAGGTCATGGAATGTCACTGGATATGGCAACTTCTGTCTAACCATCTGTTCTCTGCAGTTCTGGCCAGCATGTATCTAGATGCTGACAGTTGTGTTTGAAGTGCTACCCTCACTTGGTCCACCTGGGTGGATCTCTGCTATCCAGTAGCTCATTTGCACATCAGAGATCTTTGGGCTCTATGCCTCACTTCCTGTTAAGCTACTACTTAGCTTCAAGCTGCTAAACAAACACTGGCTGCTGAGTGGAAATGCCAAACTGTGTCATGCCCATACGCACCAGCTAATCCTCAGTATATGTGGAATTACTGCACAATAACTGCAGTTAATCTACAGTATCTCCAGCTACCCAAATTCAGATGCTGGGATAATATGTTGCACAAAGGTGGCTACCCTGCCTGCTTTGGTATGAGGGACCTTGGGAGACATGGGGTAAGGAAACAGGGAATCATAGGGACATGGATTGGAGTCTGTGTTTGTCGTGGTACGTTACAGAAAAATAAGGGAACTAGGGAGTTTGTTCCTGTTTTAAGAAAATAAGAGAATACAGCAGGAAGATGGCACCAGCTTAGTGACAAGTTTTGGTTAGGAAGATATGTGTAATTGGGAAACACAGGGTCGAAGACAGAATTTGGGACAAGATGAGAGACAGAAGTATTTATAAGGATTTATAGATCCATTTCATCTTCCTTAGCTATAGCTATCCTGAGTATGCTTCTGTTAAGGATGAAATATTTGCTGAGATATTTGCAGTATCTTTACTGTTGTAGAATCTGTCCTGATTTCGGTCAGTACAGGGCTAATTTTTGCCAGTAGCCAGTAGGGCGCATGGCTAGGACCCAGAGGTTATTCTGAACCACCCCAAATCATTGCCAGAGGTTGCAGGAAGGGAATCTTCCTGGGAGGAAGGCTTCTCTTCAGGTTGGGGCAAGTGTGGCCGCCACTGAGTCACAAGTTCCACAATGAGCATTTTTTCTTGTTAATCACTCTCTCTTTTGTACAGTTTTGTTATTAGTATGCTGTTGATCCTGTTTATTTTCTTGTCTCATTGCTGTTTCCAGTAAATTGTTCTTACCTCAGCCTGGGATCTTTGCCTTTTTTGCCTCCAGTTCTCTCCAGCCACCCGCAAGGGGAAGGGGGACAGGAGGAAACAAGTGGCAGCGTGGTTTCAGTAGGTGCACTAAATTAGAGAATACCATTCCTAAACTATGACAGAATCACAGAATGGTTTGGCTTGGAAGGGATCTTAAACACCATCTAAATTCTCTGCCATGTGCAGGGTCCTTCCACTAGATCAAGTTGCTTGAAGACACATCTAACTTGGCCTTCAAAAATCTCAAGGGTTGGGGAATCCACAACTTCTACGGGCAACCTGTTCCAATGCCTCACCACCCTTACAAATAGGAATCTCTTCTTAATCTAAATCTGCCCTCTGACGTTTTGAAGCCATTCCTCCTGTCCTGTCACTATATGACCTTGTATGAAGTCCCTTTTCAGGCCCCCTTTGGGTACTGGAAGGTGCCATAAGGTTACCCCAGAGCCTTCTCTTCTTTAGGCTGAACAAAACAAAGTCTCTCGGCTGCCTTGACAGGAGAGGTGATCCAGCCCCTGATCACCTTTGTGGACCTTCTCTGGAGTTACTCACTTCACTCCAGAAGGTCCATGACCTCAAACCCAGATCCAGTATTCCAACTGGGGTGTCAGGAGAGCAGAGTAGAGAAGAAGAATCACCTCCCTCACCCTGCTTGCCCCACTGATGTTGGTGCAGCCCAGACACAGTTGGCTTTCTGGCCTGCAAGTGCAAATTGCAGGGTCATGTTGAGCTCCTTGGCAACCAACACCCCAAGCCCTTCTCCTCAGGGCTGTTTCTAATTCATTCTCTACCCAGCCTGTACTTGCGCTTGGGATTGCCTGACCCACATGCAGGATCTTGCACTTGGCCTCGTTGAACTTCATGAGGTTCATCTCTCAAGCTTGTCAAGGTTCTTCTGGATGGCATTCCTTCCCTCCAATGTGTCAACTGCACGATTTTCTAGTGACCTTCCCTTATTTAAAGGATACCTTGATCTGAAAAGTTCTTCGGCAGGAATTACATACCTGTACCAAATCCATGTTTTTCTGTCATGGGTTAAATTACACTTTAAGCTGTCATAAACATGCATTGAACATACCATGAACCCTGAGGGTTAGGTGGCATGATATGGTCCATAGCTGATGTGCCCCTGTGCACTGAACTAGCAATGCTTCTTGAAGTCTGTTCCTGCCAGTGTCATTTAAAACACCCAGGACCTCAGGAGGAGGCTTGGAGCCACATTTGTCCTCCCACACTGAGCTGGACTAAAGCCCATGGTCAAGTATGATTGTGGAGCTGGTCTCCTAGATGAATTTACTGACAACGACATTAACTTTGATGAGAACAAGTCTGGGACCTGTATGAGCAGCTCATGTCAGAGATTTAGTGGTAGCTACACTCTTGCATGCAGGGGAAAAAATCACTTTTGAGGCAATACTAGATGACATGATTTTGACGCAAATTATTTTGGAATTTCAAAACACTGACATCACATTGTAGCTTTTAACAACCTCTGAAGGCTACATTAAGTCTGACATTTTAATGTCGCACTCATTCTTAGCACATACCGAGGGCAACTCTTGCTGCTGATGCATCATAATTGATCCAGAATGACACCCATGATAAAATGGTAATCAGTATGGAGGGCATATAGGTTTGAAGAATAAAGTAGCCAATATTTCTCTTCAATCTGAAGCTCAGTGAGAGTCTTGGATAGGCACCTGAGAAAATAGAGAGAAAAACAGCATTATTTATACTGAAGGAAAGACACTTGAAGATATCTGCCTTCAGTTTCTGCAGAAACTAAAGCATGCACATTTTGTGGGGTAATATGACATCTGCACAACAGTAGGGATGACACGTTCACTGTATTACTCATTGGTATTAAAAGAAACCTTGCAGAGAATAAAGTGATAGCCAAGTAATTTGTATTTGGGAAGAAAAGAGACAGTAAATTACTTTGGACTATTGAACAGATAGGTGAGCACCAGTTAGTTTTTAAAAACAAATGCTTAGGGCTCCAAGCAAAATGCTTATCCAAGTACACAGTTTTCTGTATAGAATGGACATGGAAAGAATAAGTAACGTGCATAGTTTTTCATTTACAATGAGGGGTTGTTAAAGAGATGAGACTTCTTAATTACAACTATAAGAAACGTGACCTGTGGTGTCAAAAATAAATTGTAATGAATTCCACTAAAGGAAAAGCCTTCAGACTAGATCCTCTAAAATCAGTTACAACCCGCCCGAATTTTTCTTCCAAACATATTTTAAGAAAAAAAAAAAAAAAAAATTGAATTTTGTGTGTGTGTAAATATATAATTCATGAACAGCTACAGTTCTAAATATATTCCGATGAATATTTTTACAAATTTCAAATGGTTAAAAATAATTGTGACTTTTTTCACTGAATGCAAAGATGATTAAATCTCAGTACAGCTGTATAAGAAAAAGGTAGTCATTCACACATTAGCTCCATGATTTCAGTGTTCGCACTACCAGTCTTAGATGTACTTCTAACAGCTCATCTAAAAGATCAAGTTAGTCAACATCCTAAAAAAAATTTCAGTACATACCAAGAACGCAACCAGATATTAGAATAATTCCCACCCATTCTAATGCAAATATGCAAAATACATGAAAGATTACATCTAGAGAAAAAAGGAAAAATTAAAATGTTCCCTTTAAATTATATTTGTATGTTTGCATATGAGCTTCAGAAACTTCATTTGCCCATGTAGACATGAATAATGTATTTCCAAAGAAAGGGAAAGAAGGAAGAGAAAACTGCAGATCTCTCTTCATCACATTTGTTACACTTTGAGTCGTATGACAGAAAAACGCCACACCATTTCCAGGCAGCAGGAGTATCAAGGTAATATCAAACTTTTGCAAATATCCTTAACTATTGTATCAAAAAATCTCAGAACAACTGTCACTGGGAAAAGAAATATCTGGTAGGTGTATCTGGTTGCTGTGATTACTTCAGTCAGTAGCATTTTTTTTCCAGAATGAAATACCTTTTAGTTCCGCCAATAGAAGTGTATTGGTGGGATCAGAAGAACATATTTCATCCTGATCAGGCCAAGGTTTTCTGCTGTCTGAAGCAGTTAACACAATTTTCAGCAAGCAAACATTTATACTTGGTTAACATCTTCATTTTCCAATGAACAATGTTTCATTTCAAAAGACAAGTTCTCTCATTGAAACCAGGCCTGCTTTTTTTTGCAAAGCTTAACTTTTTCATTTGGATTCTTATGAAAATGTTTCTGTGGCCCTGTGTCTGCAGGCTATATAAATAAAACAGGAGACCATAATGAAATATATAAACACTGCCATCATGAAATACATTAAAAATGCAGCAGATCTGATCACCTTTCTGCAATAGGAGTAGAGCATCAGACAGAAATTTTTATAAAGCTCTGTTGAGAAAAATTATTTAATATAATACACTGCCCACTCAAAGGATTCTCTATAAATGGGTATAAAACTTTCCAAAAGTCCTGGCCAGGTCTGGATATCTGTGGAATATAATTGATAGAGATATAATTGATAGAGAAGAATATAATTGCTTCAAGCACCAGATTATTTGTCCTGAAGTTAGAACCCCAAGAACCGCATCTGGGGCCAGAGCTGTCGGTGCTTTTTGTCTTCCTGCTCTGGAGTTGGAGTTGACTGTAACAGAGAGACTCAGTTTCTAATCTGATCCTTTTTAGATGCCCTGTGGCATCTCAGACACCAGCACACAGCTGGTGGACATGATATACCGCCTACGTCTTTTTGATCAGCACGTGGATACTCTGAAGACTGCCTTGTACCCTCTCAAATAGCAGCTGATTAAGCAACTCACTTGAACTGCTTACACATGAGCTTGGTGTCGAAGCTCCAGTTCATCCAGTCAATCCAGCAAATGAAGTCCAGAGAATTATCCCCCCCTCCTAAAATGGACTCCTATGGGGTACTGAATTTGTCTCCTGACTCCACCAACTGTATGGACTAGATTCTGACCAACTCAGACACCTAGTTCAAATGTAGACACTGAAATTATATTCACCATAAATCACAACAAGATGAATCCAAACCCTGCAAGTCTCAGAGCAGATTTTGATGGTGTGAGGCTCCCGGGAAATCTAAACAAGTCTTGCTGGCATTACAGCTGCTTACTGCAGTTGACACGTATAGTAGAGTATAGAGTTTGTTAGGGTCAGGTTGGAATTCAAACATGAACTGGTAGACTTGTTTTTTATCTTACTACATAGCCAGGGTTCTCCTTTAGGTACCTCTCCCTGAGCCTATGAGATATTATATTACTTTCAACTGAATTGCATTTCTGTTTTCAAAAATTATCTATTGACCCTGCCATCTCTGCTACAATATCTCACCTCCAACAAACAGGCCACAGGAACCTCTGGAAAAAAACAATTAAAAGAAGGGCCCATCCTTATCTCCTGTAGTTAATTCCCCTTCTGTCTGAATGGCTAAAGCTCAGTGAAAATGATGGTTCCTAGCCTTCACGGAGAAAGGACTGGAAGTCCAGATCTTTATTTAACTAAGAAGGATCCATTCTGTGGATTACTTATTTAATATAAGCTGACTTCTGGGTAAGCTCAACAATTACACTGTTACTTGTCTGATTATGATTGCATGATGATTTGTCAATTAACACTCAATATATTTAGAGATTAATTACTAGGAAATTCTGGTTGTTAAGTTTCCATTAAAAAATTGTGGGTTTTTTCCTTTTTACCTTGTTTTGCCTTGTTATCCTTCCTCCCATCTCATAGAACTTGCTGATGCGTATGGGCTAATTCAAATACTTTAGGAATAACAGAATTTTGCCAGAACTATTTAACAGTATTGGGAATGAAAGAATGAAAATAAATACTTAATCTATACTTCAGCCCCAAATATTCCTTTTTCACATATTTGGGCACTTGATAAAAAGAGATTACTTGTTTCTGTTCCAATTTCATTAAAAGCTAGCAAGCTGAAATATCTGGCTTCAAGGCTAAATTAGTCTCTTGCTGTTTTATCCAAGTATGAAACAAGATAACAGAGTTGGTCAGTTACAGAATTCTTATTTTAATATGTTCTTCTGGGAAGGTTCCTTGGCTAATTGGAAATGTACTTTACATACTGATCTTACAGAATACAGCAAATATTTCATTTTTAAATCTTTTGAGACTACCCTCCTCCTCCCAACAGGTTGCTAATATGGCTTTGAGTGCTATGTGGCTTGAAGCTTTTAGGTGGTGTTATACATATCCCCATTCCTGTTCATTATCTAAGCATTTCTGGATAACAAACATTTAGAAGGCAGAATCAGGTAACAGACAGCTGTACATTTCGGGTGTTTGAATGCAGATATTTGCACATGGGTGGAGCATGAGCTGTAAGTGGAAACCATGGAGACTTAGAGCCAGCTGATTTTAAGGGAGTGATTTAACTGCCTGTACTGAGGTGTCTAAGGCCATTTGAGATGTGATAGGCTAAAGAAGAGCAGAACAGAACACTGCTTAAGTAATGAATACTGAAGCACTAGATGGTGAATACAGGACAAGGCTGCAAAAATGCCAGAACAGCAGCCTAACTGCTAACCAGGATCTTTTACAGCAGCTCAAGAAGCAGCAGATTGTTATGTTTAGGCAACTGAATAGTGTTTTAAAATATTCATTTGAGAAAACAGAGGTATTCAAGAGCTGAATAATTCTTTAGGCTTCACTGACAGCACTGATTGGATAGCATCTGACAGTGGGCTTAATTCAGGTAGTGACACATGTGCATCCAGTGCCATTTAAGTATCTTATGGTATCCTGCATAGTCTTCAGTTGGTGTTAAAGGGATAGTCAAAACCAGATATTTCTTCTTCATTGCAATTTTAAAACCATGAATAAATGGAACAGGCTATTGTACATGGCTTTGCAGATACCTTCTAGACACCTGAAGGTTTTATTTAATAAATCAAGCGTTCTTTTTTCTTAAACTACATGACCACACTTGTTTCTCCACTTATCCATTTTCTAGATTTTCACTCACAATTGCTTATTTTCTATAACCCTCTTCTACTGCCTTCCAGAGTGCTACCCTTGACCACAAATACTAAGCTCAAGCATTTTCAGTGTAAACCAGAATTCTTTTTATTATGAGATTTGTGGTTTTGTTTGCTTCTTTTCTTTTGCTTCCAACAAAGATCTTATTGGCTCATGTCCAGTCTGAGATCAACAACAACCCCTATATTTTTATACACAGAACCCTGGCATAACCTGGCATTCTCTATCCTTAATTTGGATAGAAATAATTAGTGCCACAGATGCTGTATATTGAACTTGCCCATACTGAATTTTATACTTTTTTTCAGACACATTTTGCTAATTTGACAAGATAAATTTTAT
Source organism: Cettia cetti (assembly GCA_013401135.1). Lineage (NCBI taxonomy): Eukaryota > Metazoa > Chordata > Aves > Passeriformes > Sylviidae > Cettia > Cettia cetti. Next base: position 44,824 of record VZUI01034054.1, read on the forward strand.
CTTCCATTCTATACTTCAAGAGGCATGCAGTTCCTCCAGAATTGGTGCAGGTCCACCCAGATTTCTGTCACTATTGATGAGGGTTTTCCCATGCTTATCACTGCTCCTCAGTAGTAACTATGGGAATAGATTTTTCCCTTTGCCTAAGTTACACAAGATTATACAGCTCAGTCTCTCTTGGAGAAATAACTAATCCAAAAGCTGTTTATGGCATGACTCTGAAGTCTTCTTTTAGTTTTACTCAATCAAAGCACACTAGGACTGAAATCTCTGAAATGTTCACTGAGATATTGAGCTCAAAGAACTAATATCTCCCCCTGAGACTTCTATAACCTCAAAGCCAAAAACATGCCTAACTTATTTTCCAAAAGAATGTAGAAACTGGCCCTAATTACTAGGACTGTAAGAAACTCTTGAGAAGAAACTTGAAAAGTGTCTGCTGACTTTATGTATCTGATCTGCTGGCATGCTTTAGATTTAAACATGTAGTTTTGAGAAACAAATGTGATGTTTCCCTGTATGGAAATACTTGTCATAAATGTAATAAATAATCAAGCAATTTTATAATGCCCTGTATCAAAGCAATAGTAAATTCAGTATTGTGTCTTCATCAGTGAAAAAAATTAAATGTTTCAGAAAATGGTACAAGAAACATGCTGTTCTCCATTACTCCCTAATGCCAAGCTGTCTTAAACCCTAAAGCATGAGACTTTTTTTTATATTCCTTTCACTATTTTTTTTTTAAGAAAGAACCATTAATATTCTGAACATTTGGTCAGTCACAGAAGTATGTGCTCCTAGTTTTTATTCTCTCTTTCATTTGTCACATATCTCTTTGGATTTCCCATTTTCCTGATTTTGACAAATCTCTCATCTCTACATTACTAAGTCATGCATTCAGTGAAATATTTCATACTGAACTAAAATGTGGCCTTGGACTGTCATAAAACTCACTCCACAAATAAGTTCTCTGCATTCTCATTGTTATCTAAAAGAGCCTTCCTACAAAAGCATATCCAGTCCTGTGGAGGGCCAGGTAAGCCCTGGCTGCCAAAAGTGACACTAGCTGCATGGGACAGAAGGATATAGGATTAGAGCAACTGACTGTCTATAGAAAAAAAAAATCTTCCATTCACAATGGTAAACAAGAACAGCAGCAGTTGGCAAACCCCCTCATACTAATTTCAATCCCAGCAATATTTACATTTTGTTCTGAAATACAAGTTGTGTTTCTGTGTACTTTGAAACAGATGCTGTGTCCAAAGAGTGGGTGAAGTGATGCTTACAAACATGATTGAGCTGTGCTTCATTTGTTCTAGTGTGCTGAGACAGATGGAACAGCACACTCCTGTGGTCTGAACAGCACTGAAAATCTGAAGGTCCCCAATACTGAGCCAAATAATGGCCCCACATGTGTTGGTGGCTTTTTGTGCTGCTTTGGTTTTGTCACACATATTCCTATTTTGGTATCTAAAACCAAGTACGTAAATTAACCATGCACTTTTGTAATCTAAAGACATCCAGCGCTGTGAGTTACTACTAACTTTTATTCCTTCTTCAAGGAAACAAGCAGAGATGTAATTTCAGCACCTAACAATGACGACAAATGCACTGGATGGCTATGTATAAAGTATTATATATCCATCATTGCAAATCAAGAGATAAAAGACATTACATTCATTATATAACAAAACAAACATGCACTGAAAGGTTCCAGGGAGGTGTTTATAAAATTGGTGGCTTTTTGACCTAGCATGACAAACTAGGCTACATTTAAATTCATTATTCAGAGGTGAATGACTTAATATTTATTTAGATCATAGATGTCTAGTTAAGTATCACATGCATACCTGAAAAAGAAAACTAAACAAGGAGGGAAAGAATCACAAAATGGTTTGATTTGGAAGGCACCTTAAAGACTACATAGTTACAACCCCACTGTGGTAGGCAGGGACACCTTTGATTAGACCAGGCTACTTGAAGCCCCATCCAACCTGGCCTTCAACACTTCCAGGGATGGAGCACCTACAGCTTCTCTGGGCAGCCGACTGTCTCACCACTGTTAAAGAATTTCTTCCTATATTTAATTGAAATATGCCCTCTTTCAGTATGAAGCCATTTGCCCTTGTGCTATCACTACATGTTTTTGTAAAAAGTCCTCCCTAGCTCTCTTGTCCCCATTAAATACTGAAAGGCTGCTAGAAGGTTCTCTTCTCCAGGCTTAACCCCAACTCTCTCAGTCTGTTTTCATTGGAGAGGTGCTCCAACCCCTTGATCATCTTTGTGGCCTTCCTGTGGACTTGTTCCAATAGGTCCATGTCGTTCTAGCATTGGAGGCCCCAGAGTTGAATGCAGTACTGAATGCAGGTCTGCAATTTTCATGGGCTCCTACCTCCAGGCTTTGTAAAGTAATTTCTTTATGCAAACATGCAACACAGGCTACTTACCGTAACTGATAAAAATAGTTCATTATTTTTGATAAAACAGTAACTTTCACACACAATAAAATTAAACACTAAATGGGTAACTTGCCTGTGGCAAAGACAACATTCTTTGACACCAGTCTGTATTCCACGATAGAGAACTGAGGAAGTTCGATCCTCTCCACACCAGTGACTGCGTTATCGCCACCTCTCCAGTAGAACTCTATGTCATCAGTTGTGTAGCCATCTGCAGGCAAAGCAAGGAAGTCAGAAATAACAGTGGACTCAAACATAGCTTCAAACATGGAGCTTGCCATTTGAGACAATAAAAAGAATTGGAACAGCTGGAGAGCTGTATGGTATTTTGCCTGTGGGAAGGTCTCCCAAATTGCTACACCATTACACTCTGACTGGGAATTTCAGGCAAAATACTCAGTTTTCTTTTTATTTTTAGCCTTTTTTTATCACTCATATATTATTCGCTGGTCATAAAATGGTCACAGTGAGAAGAAAACACTATCCAAGGTTTAGGATATCAAATGCATTTAGCGCTGCAAATAAATGTATATTTACACTGGTAATCACCAAAAGAAGGTTGATTATTCATGGAAGACAGAGAAACATAACTGGGGCATACCTTTTCCACTCACAGTAAAGTGTGAGTTGCATCATTTCCACTAACTTGCACTAGTGAAGAACTACAGCTGAATATGGAATATATACTAGTATTTTCTGTGTATGGCCCATAATTTCCATCCAGTGGCAGAAATGGACCACGTACTTCTGAAGTGCAAATATACACCTGAATATTGCAATCCTAGGACACAACTAGGTGAAAAAGAGAATACTGTTCTTTTCATAACATAATTTGAAATCATAAATGGAGTCATCCTGAAAGCCCAGGGTAGGCCCTGCACCAAGATGATCCATACATAATAAAGCGTACTGAAAGAAAATTGTATCACAGTGTTTGCTCTCTTGAAAATAAAGCTGATAAAAATACAAATGTTCATCTTTCATGTTGAATATAAGCGTGCAGTCACTACCTCTGCCAAATCAGGCAGGAATACTGAATGACTTCATTCTGTTCTAACCTCATTTTTCTAGGATGTATTCATCTATCTAGAAATGGATGACTCCTTATATCTTTTAATAATTCAAATAAACAGACAAACAAAAAATCCAAATGGTGATAATTACATGATTCAAATAGTGTTTATAGACACGTGTAAATATTACACAGTTCTATTAAAACAAACAAACAAAAAAATTCCCTAGATCCAAAGTAAATTTCACATGCATCTTCTTAGGTACATACAGCTTTCTATTTCCAGAGTACAGTTTTGTTCATCTAATGGGTATCTTCTCAAGTCCATCATGCATGCTGCAGTGGTTGTGATTCTGAAATACAAGCATCAAACAGTTTTACCATACAGTCAGTGATCCAGGGTTTGGGTGATGGGGTTGTTTATCTTCCAAAGTGAAGACCCTCTGAAGAATAGCTTACAGTACCTGAGAACCTGGTCTGTATTTTTACATTGAACAGCAGGCTAATAGAGCAGCAATTACACTGACTTTCAGTGGAACAATTTGCTGTGAATTACCCTTATGCAACCAGCCCCTTTGGGGTTCAATGGACCTATCCTCATATGCAAATATTACATGAACATTTGCTGAGATTAAAAGATATGACTTCATAACAGAAACCATGAAGTGAAAATAGTCTGCTACAAATGTCAAAATGATTACAGCTGCATGAATAACTGATTTCTTGGTTTTGTGGCAGGTCTAGAAAAAAACCCCTAAAATCTTGGGAAAAAAGTTTTAAGTCCAGCCAAAAGATTTGGTTTTACTTTTACTTCCCTGATATTCAAATTTAAAGAGGATTTTGTTGTGAAGCTCTATATTGAATTTTTTCTCCTCAAGTAACAATACACTTTTGCTTCTCTGTCTATTTAACCAGTTTGCACCCTAAGGATGGTTTTGCAAAACATTTCACTACTGATGAATCAGCATTATTCATCAACCTCTTGCACATCAGGAGAGTCAACAATAAATGTGCAACCAAAACAACTGTCTTAACAGCTTCATACTGCACTGTCACTTTATTTTGTAATTAATGGATTTACATATTTGTACTAACTTTAGACAGATGCAACCATATGCTCATAATTAATCTGCAGCATATTTTGATGTTTTTATGAATCACAGCCTTCACCAAGTGTATGTACATTATTATGCATCGTTTTTATAACGGTTTCATATATATTTCACATTTAAATTATCTTCTGAATCTGACTAGCTCGATCCCTTACTGATGCTTTTTTTTGATATAAACAAGACATGGATCTAGCACATGGATTGTTCCTAAACAAATAATATTCTAGTGATAATTTATGCTAATACATACAAGATGGGAAAATGCCTTAAATGTACCTCTAAAAGCTGGAACCCTCTATGTTAATTTTTTTTATGTGTTTTCTCTGAAGTTCTTTCTTCTATCCATTAACCTTCTCAAATTACACTCTTCTAATCTGGTAAACTACTTTAAAATTTCAGGGCAATGTTTCAAGGGAAAAAAGTAGTTAGGTGCCTTTCTTCACATCTTTCACAGTAAAAAAAAGGTTATTATGAATGTCCTCTCCAATCTCCAAGAAAAGGAAGGAAAGAATGCTTATCCTCAGTATATAGGATCATTTTAGATGAATAAATACATAGTATCTAATGAAAGGAACTAAGATCATTATTGCTATCTCACAGGACAACAGAGGCCACCCTTCTCTAACTGAGAAGGTGCTTTTTGAAGAAAATACTGTAATTTCTTTGCAGAGAGAGACAATTGTATGAGCACAAAGGCAATGCATGAGGAAGGAGAGGAAAAAGCTCAAGGATCTGTTGCTTAGCACAGTTTCTACCTTGTATTCCTAACAGTAGCCAGTGAGAAAGGCACACATCTGATCTTTGTGCTTTCCAGCCTTACCTACAGCATGATCATGTCTTTGTCACTGCTGACTCTCCTGACTGTCCTCTGAATACTCTTATGCTAGTCCCACAAGATTTCAGGTACTAAGTAAGTACCACAAGAGGATACTTAGGTCAGCCTTCCTCCAAGCTGCATCTGGGAATTACTCTGGTTCCTCTGATATTACAAATTCCAGTGGGCTGGAACAGTGCACAAACAGCAGTTCCTCAGCTGCTCTGCAGTTTAGGGAAACATCTTCTCTGCAACCAACATTTGCAATTGACCTTCTGGAACCTCAGGCAGGGTGCTAAGACACAGAGCTGTTAACTATGGAGATTAATCATCTGGATTGTTTAGCCTGGAGAAGAGAAGATTCCAGGGGGAATCTTATGGCAGATTTCCAGTACCAAAAGATACGCTACAAGAGAGCTGGAGTAGGACTTTTTAGAAGGATGTGTAGTGGTAAGACAAGGAGGAATGGCTTTAAACAGAAAGCTTTATCTATCTAAAGGTAGATTTAGATAAGATTTTAGGATGAAATTTTGACTTTGAGGGTGATGAGGCACTGAAACAAGTTGCCCAGAGAAGTTCTGGATTCTCCATCCCTGTAAGCATTGAAGGCAAGCCTGGACAGGGCTTTGAGCAACCTTATCTAATCCTGCCCATGGCAGGATGATTTTTAAGGTCCTTCCCAACCCAATGCTTTCTATGATTCTTTGAATGTCTCCTCAATACAATGACTAAGAACAGCTACAGCTAAGCATATAAAACTAGGATTAGCATACGGTCTTGGAGGAGAAACTTATTCTTCAATCTGTGATTATTGATAAACAAGCAGTGATCACCTTAACAAAGCCATACTGATTGTGCAATGAAAGGATCTTTCTCCTGAGTCAAAAAACAACTGTGTTCAAAGTAAAACAAGTAGGCATGCTTGGAAATTGTTGATATGAAGGTTCTCTCCCATGCTTTAGAAGATTCGCCTACACCAACCTAAGGTCTCATGTGGGATCCTGCAGCAAAATCCACAGGAACTAAGCTGATACAAAAGGGAATGTGCTAGCAGACTCTTAACTATTATGTTGTGTAACTAGCTTTAAATGCCAGCCATACAGAACAAAAATTATTAATTTCACAATATTGTAAAAAATTATACAGCTGGCAAACTTATATTCAACTTAATAATTTTAAGGAATGTATTTTTATTTTGGTCTGTTAACATACTCTAGAGGTTTTGTGTCACAAGTTCCAGTACTAGAAATTGCAAATTCTTGCTCAAGAAAATTTTTTACACAACAGAAAAAAGGATGTTTTTAATTTAACAAATGTCAACTAGAAAAGAAGATACAGCCAGAAGAAATAGACAGAAACAATTTTACCTCATTTTTTCAAAATAAGTTTAGTACTCAGAGGTCCCTCCTGAATGAACATACAAGCAACCAAATTTAATTTGCACAAATGCACACCAAAAGCAAATATAAATGGCTCAGGCTTTTGCATGCTCTCAAGAAGAGCAGATTCACTTTTTACAGGATGGGATGGTGCCTGACACAACACAACAAAGTTTCAAGAACTCATCATCATGGCAGTGACAGAGGAATTATTACAAGCCAGACAAAGATAAAGCGGGACTCAGACGCACATACAATTTGGGTGAAAGCAACATACAAAGGAAATTTTTAAAATTGTTTATGATTTCCTGCTCTGTTTTTTTTCCCTCTGGAGATAGATTCTCTTATCATTCTCTGGTACTATACTCCTGGACTCATTGCCTTTGATTATACTGTTATACTGTACAGGAACCCCATCTGTGATGGGCTGGGAGGTGCTGCATACATAACTGAGAGAAGGGTATTTTATGTCCCCAGAACTTTTACAGTATGAATCATTCTAGGCAATATAGATACTTCATATGTGACTAGGTCACAGTCCTGACAGTCTACTTTACTGATACAGAAATACATTAATCCAAAAAAGAACACTTGCCTTGTCTGACTGATCACAGCTAACCTTTTCACCCTGCAAACATTCACCATGTTTCATATATGGGTAATGATTATGTGAGCCCTTTCAGATAAAATACATATATTCCTTCACTCCAGTTACTTTTAACATTTAACATTACACTGCCTAAAAACAAGAGGTTTACTCATGAGAAACACACAAGCAGTCAGACTATTTTTGATCCCCAGACTATAAAGTAGTTATTTCCTCCTTAGTATCTTATGAAAAAAAAGTTGTTTTATCATAATTTTCCTTGTAGATTGTTCTGAAGAAGGTAGAACAAATTCAGTGTGTCACCCAAAGAAAAAAAATTCCCCAGAAATGGGCTGAACTTCAAAAAGCTACTGTTCCATTCTCCCACTATCACAGACTTCTGTTGCAGTAGCAAAGTGCTTTCTCTAAAGTAGAGAGGAACCTTGGATGACTGAAGGTCAAGTCTTTCAAAACTGTGATAAATCCTACATTGTTCAGAAGAGAACACACATCCAGTGTGGCCTTGGGATCACTTTCAATTATATATGTGTTGAGGAGATGCATTGCTCTGTGAATGTTCTGTAATTGGTTGCAACCCTCCAGAATTTAACCTATTATTCTGAGTGACCCTGTGCTTTGTGGCACATAAAACTCAAAGTTCTGGACTCATCCCACATTGCTCCTGGACTGCAGCTTGAGCTCAATGCCATTGGGATGCTCTGAAGCCATAAAAGTAGGGTAGTGATGGAACAACATAAACCACAGGTCTTTAAATCAGCAGAGATAAGGCTCTCATGTTTTCTTCCTTTTAATCACAGTGTCCTATATTTTGCCACAATTTCATTTAAGACAGTCATTCTTCACTATGAACCTTAGCTGCTTCATATCATGGATATCTTACCCTAGATATTACATGCTTTCCAAGAAAAGGAATGGGAAGAATTGTGCTACATATGAGCCACTGATGAAAACCCTGCTAAGCAAATCCTATTATGTGAAATGCATCTGCTGTGGACACTTGTATTTTGCAGAAGTGGAAGCCAAGTTATTCAAATACTCTATTCTATGACAGATAATCCCCATCCGAATAAGTCCAGATGTTTTTAGAGTGTGACAGAAAGACTTCTACACATTACTAGGATCACAAGAATTCTAATCTTTACTTTTTTATTATATTGCTTGTGGAGATATTTCTGACATGAAAAAACCAAATATATCTCAGGTAATTTTTTCTTACATTTAACCACTCATGAAAAGAATCCTAAACGTGTAGTATTCCATACTGGATCAATACCTTGTAAAACAAAAGCCTCATTTTGCTAAAACCAGTAAATTACAGAGAAAGACTTCTAAACTTCTTTGAAATTTCATATTTGGCTGAGTCTATCTCTCTTTCATCTAGAAAGATTCATTCAATTCTCCATACATGACATGTAATAGAAATTAAAAAGGCAAGGGCCAAGACTTGAGTCAAGTAAAAAGTTCAACCGTTGATAAAAAAGAGAAGCAGGTAAAATATTGATACTGGGTAGATAACACATCTGCACCACTTTTCTGATCTCATTCGTTCTTATATTAGGGAGTTTTTATCCTTCATTACCTATGTGCACTAATCTTGAGTATTTTCTCTGCTTAAATATACAAGAAACTTCCAACTATGGAAATGGAGCTTTCACTGGCAAAGACTTGTTTTGCTGGCTTAAGCCACTGGAGCAAATGAAGTAACCTGTTCAAAGAAAGCAATATTTTGATACTACTGGGTTTTCAATAAGGATTTTTGCTGGTGTAGTTAATTTTATTAAGGGAAGGATACTTCAGCATTTCTAACCATAAAAGCTATGGCAGAAAAGAAAGAAAAGTCAAATCTAAAATAGGTAGAAAGGAAGAGAATGTAAGGTCACTTTGTACCTCTGGTTTGAAATGTAAAAATTACAGTGCTGATTCCTGCTTAAAGAAATCACTGAAAGTACCGGGTCATGATGTTAGCTGTGGCTGACTCCCTCTCTCTCTCAACACTTCATGAGATTCTTCACAAGGGCTACTTCTGGTTTTTCTTTTATAGACTATGAACATATCAAGAGACAGCATACGCACCCACATTCAATCTTACCGCCTGTATTTTGGACAGGATTTTCAGGTTTATAATTAATATGTGCCTTTCTGCTTCCTATAGCCAGTGGGCTTTCCAGATATGGTGACTGTACAGAAACAGATAAAACCTGACTGAAGGCGCTTCTGGCAAAATTAAGAAACATCGAGTGTGTCATTTGTTTTCTACTGGCATCTCTTAGAGTTACGGGGAAGGTTACATAATAAACTAACCAATGTTTGCAATAACCTTGCACCAGGAAGCAGACATCAACAACACATAACAGCAGTGAGGAAATCTTCATCACAGAAGCACAGACCTGAGGCCGTAGAGCACCGTTCCGTCTGGGTGAAGGCGAATCATTCGATTCTTCACAGTAACACCGTGCACAAACGATTTCTTGTCGTTCAAGAAGTAAGTGTCAGGCACCCAAAGCTGATCTGCCACTCGGTTATCAAGCGTGAGGTTGAGAGGTATGCCAGCATAAGCTAGCCTCTTATCTCTCCAGTACTGTTGAAAATACATAGTCAAAGTGTAATCCTGGTGAGGAAAAAAAAAAAAAGAGTACAACAGTCAACCATAATTTGTGTAACTAGGAGAATAATTTCCCTGTTGATAGCTTAGTCTGCTGTTGATTAAATTTAAATTTAATATTTTTAAATGTTTAATAAAAATTAAATATTTGTATCACTTAATAAATAGTTCAAATCATTCAAGTATCACTCTAGACTAAGGGGGCATTTCAACTCTTAAGAAATTCAGCGGGTATTGGTATCTTTTGTCTTGCTCCTGCTTTTCATTCATGTAGTTCCTCAGACAACTGCCCAAAATTATCGTATTTGTAGAATGATAAATGGCATAATGGGTAAATATTGCCATCTTCCTCATTTTTAAAAGTGATAGATAAATGGAAAAAACATTTAAAGTATTTTGAGGCAGTATGCAAATTTCTGTCTGAAAAATAAGCTGAAAATAAGTTGATTATACATGTACCTTTGTAGTAGTTGATTATACATGTACCGCATTTTGCAGTAACACAAATATTTTCTCATCAACAGGCTACACAGGTACTTTGAACAACAGTAAATTGTATTAAAGTCCCACTAATGTCAAGGTTTGGTTTTCATAATTTTGTCAGCTTTAAGATTTATAGTGTCTACTATGAGCTGTGATCACTAATGTAAAAGCTAAACATGGATACAGAAGCTTAAAACATCCATTTTAAAATTCTTTCTTTCATGTCAGTGTTTGCTAACCTGACTTCTTCAGGTCGTAATAATGCTATATTGAAATGCTTTGAAAGTCTTAGCTGGAAGGCCTCATTCATTAGCTTTATGGTATTAGAAAACATAAAAAAAAATGCCTGGCAACATTTTAAAGTTATATACCAGCAAAATTGAAAAAAATAAATCACATGAAAAATATGAGACTGTAAATACAGGCCATTAAAAGTCTGATTTTCAAATTACAGAAGCACTCTAAACAATAAAACTCTTCATGAGATTCTTCACAAAATACTGAGAAATTTATGTGATCTCCAAACACATTTAAATATTTAGCAGCAGGTGTGCAAGCCACAGGATACCTGCATTTGCATCTGGTTCTACAAGCTGGTGATGCAAAACCCCTCAGGCTTGCTGCTTGTTTGGGAAAAGGATGCTCAAGTTTTCTAAGCATGGCTGTTGGGAATGGCCCATTCTTGTGATGGGGTTCATGTAGAGAGAATTCAATTTCAGGCACTGCTCCTGCCCTTTTTTCCCTCAAGCACTATGGTCTTTCCTTGAAATCATATGAAACTTGAGCCTCCTTTGACTGAGAGTTTTTACATTTTTGATTCAGTGATTCATTCTCTTTAATGAGGGTGCTGCTATGATTTAAAGAAATCAAATGTAATTGCTTAGAAAAATAAATCATTATAGATATCAAGGAAAAGCTGTTCCCATTTTAAGAAACTAATAGGAGACCTTTGAAAACAAAAGGGCCCAGTAGTGGGAGAAAGGAGACCACGTGGAACTGCCTGGAAGGAATCTCATTCCTCAAACCTCAAATCTGACATGACTGCTCATGAGAATGAGCTCTAACCTTTTTGTCAGCAGCTTTCTTCAGTGGGACTAATGGTCTCAGCTCAGCAGTGAATGAGGTGCACGAGACACTGGGTGCACCTGCCTCACTGCCATTACCGTGTCACAAAGGCCACCTCTCTCCTCATGTTCTCTGCAATCAGTTTTCTAACACCGATGCATTAGAAAAAATATTCTCTATCAGCTGTTTTGCTCTGTTTAATTAAAGCTTGTTTCTATTAACATTCAAAACTTGCTGGCTTCTATAGTGGTTTGCACAGCAATGTCAAGAAATTTGGGATTATAAAAGTTGTGAACACAAGAACAGTACACCAAAAGCTCACTATGTGTAAATGCACATTATGTGCACAAAGTAATGCTAAAAAATGAAATAAAGAAAAGGGGTGCCACTGCACAACATTGAAAGAAGTCAGTTGGCCAGCACCAAAATATAAACGAAACAGTAAATCTGAAAAAAAAGTTTTAGACTAGCTTTCTTTTTCCTTTGAGATAAAATACATGTTAACACCTAATAAATGGAGTAATTAATTAGCTACATAAAATATATATCACAATACAAGCACTAATAATCTGGCATTTTATTTAAAAATAACATTTACTATGTCAGGGAGCAACTTTAAAAATACGTGCAGAAACACAACAACTGTCAAACATCCAAAACTTGCTGTGTCTTGAATGTAAAAAGGACTTCCAAAACACATTCTCTAAGGTACAAATTTCACTAGTCTTTCTCTATTAAGCCTGCTTACTTCTTATATCATCTTAATTTTAAATTTAAAAAACCCTCAACATTCTATGTCTATTATTGTATATTTGCAATTTGTACATTTGGGCTCTTCCAGCCTCACCTACTCTGAAGATGATGACAGAAAGAATTAATATGAACCATGCTTGGCCACCATTACACTTTTTTCAACTCCCTCAAAATAAAGGAGCAGCAAGCTTGTATAAGGACTGCACTGAAACTGCCTGGCTGTGCAAGGAACGATAAATGACCAGGAAAGGCCAATTCTTTAGGGTGGCTCCACCCAAGCCACTCACTACCTGCAGAAACTATACTTTTTAAAACCCACATGAAAATCAGTTCTCATTCTTTGATTAACTAATTTTCAAGACTCTGTATGTATAAAGAAAGTTTTTCCTTAGTCTAGACCCCAGAGGAAAATGCAAAAATGGTATGAGTGTAGATGGAAAACATGAACTAGCTATTTCAGGTAAATGAGAAAAGGAACTTTTACCACTCAGTAAGTAGTCTACAGAGTTTATTAAGGGCCACCTCCCTCCAGGGAGCTTATGATGACTAGTTCTGATATAGAGGTCAAGAGGGTAGACGTCTAAAGCCAGAAGAGATTCATCCCACTACAGCTACTGCATTAAGGTGCTAGTCTATGTCAAAGATGACACAGAGCTGCCAGCTTTATAAAATTCTAACTACTGCAAAGAGCAGTGGACAATTTTCTCAGCAGCAAAGACCTCTATAAAACGTATTTTATCCCCTCAAACAATACAATGCAACATTCAACTTTTACCTCTCCAGATCCTCACAGTAATAAGATGTTTCAGGTCAAGCATGGTAACAAAATCACTCAAAGCTCTGACAGGCAACAAACACAGTGCTTCTCAAGTACAGGTGAAATGTGCTCAAAATGGGAAAAGCTCGACTGCACAGGCAACATGATCTTTCTTTTGTGCATTTAAAGACCCTGAAACTTCCTACAAGGATGAAGGACAATGCTGGGCATCCTTGAATTTCTAGCAGGGCAACAATGCCACTAATGCTAGGAAAGGCACAGAAAAAAGTATAATGGCTGTTCTTTCAATATAGTTTTCCCTAGTCAAAGGGAGTGGAAAACAGAAATAAAAAACCTCAAATAGAAGATAATACTTTGGATATTATCAAGAGAAGACATTTAGATACAACAGTAAAGAGGCTGATATCACAATTTAAATAATGTATAATACATCTGTATTCTTTGTGTGTACTGCTTATGATTTTAATACATCTTAAGCAAGAATTATAGACTAACAAATACTGTATGTGCTAACCATGTACAAAGAAATTTTTGAGCATTTTCTACATTATATTTGTCTCTCTTGGACTGAGCATACCATGCAGGAAACACAACTAACCCAATCCTAAAAAGCCACTTCAGACATATAATGTACAGCACCTAATGCACTGACTAGAAGACCAATGAATGAAAAATACTAATATGCTGTGATAGTAAAGGAAACAATTACTTGTTTTTTTATTACAGGGCTTGTTATCTCTAGTTTTTCTCTCCTGCACTCAATAACAGTGAAAGAAAAACTCTAAAATATAGTTTGCTCATCAAAATAAAATTAACATAATTATAGCAGCAATAATGCTCTAAATCTGACTATCATTGTTTGCTGTCTTACTATACAATGTATCAGGGATGTTACAAGTTTTCTATTAGCTCTAAAAATGTTCCTTCAAAATGACTGCTACGTGAACACTGCAATTAATAATTAAGATGGAATACTGTTAATATGGCAACTAAGCAAAAGAAATTATTCATGCAAAATGAAAGAATATATTGAAAAACACTGGAAAAAAATATTAAGCACTATTCCACTGGAAGATAGCCTTGTGTCTACCTGAAATGCCGTTCCCTGATTTAAATTTGCATTTGGATGTAAATTCACATCCTTGTTTTCTTGACCAAAAGACAAATGTTATTATTACCATCAGTTTTTGGATTATTTAATTTTGATGAGTTAATAAAGTAAGTACTCATTCAGTGGATAAAAAGATTTATTGAAAATCCATGCCTTAGTCTCTTTAATAACTTCAAAGTCTCTTCCCTCACATTCTGCATGATTTCAAAAATTATGGCTCCTGTAGTATAAAGAGCTATTTCTGCACCACTGATGATTGAATTATATTCTTCCCAATAAGCCCAAAGTGAGTTGCAAAGCCAAACCCATGAAACCTATGCTTTGACAACGTATCTGGAAATATGTCACCCTAACATACGCAGAAGAGACCTGACAAATAGATTAATGCACATATTAATTCACATAGCTAAATATAAGTTCAATAAAGATGTATTCAGAAAGGCTAACCATAAGAAATCAGAATTTACCAGCAATGCTGTTCAGTTGTGTGAGATGATCACACAAACATTCTTCTCAGCATTCAAAATTTTCTAATAACTTCAGCAACCTTCACATTAAAAAAAAAAATTATTAAAGAAAGAATTTAGAATAACAGAATCATTAATGCTGGAAAAGACCTCTAAGATCACTGAGTCAAACCACTAACCACCATGTTCAGCAACAAACCTTATCTCCACATTTACAGGCCTTTTAAACATTTCCAGGAATGGTGATTCCACCACTTCCTTGGGCAGCCTAATGCCCTAAACCTATATTTTTACATTTTGGGTTGTCCAATGTCTAAACAATACAGTTTCTTACTTAATTGCTGGAAAATGGAGAAAGCCACCAAAGTCTATTGTTCTGCAAATCTTTTACAGGAAAACTGCCTGATCAGAATGTCTCTGGCAATAGATGTAGCTCCTGGGCAGCCTGAGTGAAGGAGACCTCAGCATGCACACAGACACACACACATCCACTCTAGTCCACCAAAGCACCTTCTTCTAATGCTACCTGCAGTTACAGTAGTAGGTGGGATGAACCTATAAGATCCTGTCTCAGGCTTTTCTCTGACACTATGCAAAACCTCTACAATACTGACAGGTCGAAAAAATAGAACGTATTTTCCCTAGCATGTGGCTATGATACTCCTCCATTAAGAAAATGCTAAAGAAGCTGAATCCCACTGCTGCCACTGTCACTCTCCATACATCCATGCTGTCTTGGTATGTTTTGTACAAAACTACCATTATTGCTTTCCTCTTCTACTGAAATACAAAAAGATGGTGTTATAAATAGGAATTATTTTAGCCTCCAAGAACTCAACTTAATTCTACAAAACAATTTTCCAAATAAATATGCGATTGCATGGGTCTTTCCTGCCCCTCAGACCCTTTGGCACAAGAGCTTCCACCTCCACTGATATGCCAGTGCCTTCTTCTAAGAGCCTCTTCCTCATCGAGCATCCTTGGGTGCTGTGAGGAGGGTTGCCATACCAACCAGCGCTTGGCTTTCTGCAGGCAAAGAGAGCACAGTTGACATAGCAACCAGCCCAAGCAGCTTCTCCACTGCTTTTTGGGCACAGGTGGTTGTCACTGCAGTGGAATTGAAGCTTCTCAGCAGGAATGAAGGGAGCAACCAGACACCCTCAGGAGTACTGCCCCATAGCACCTTCCTGCCATGGCTAGTGGAATTCACTCTTCAAAATCTGTGTATTGGCTCTTCTCCCTCACTCCCCCTGCCCACCTCAAACTGATGGGGATGCTTTCCTACTCTTGGGGTGTTCTCTCGACTCCAACATCAGAGGACACCAGCTGACAAGAAAGCAATTGCTTGGGGTGAGCTTTGGAAGGCGAATATAGAGAAAAAAACAAGTTCCTGAAAATATTTACATTAAGGGACATAAGACAATATGAAGACAGCCTGGGTTATTTAACCCCTGACAGATGAGGGTAGGGGGAGAATACTTAAACATACCTTTTCTGATTCAGAGTATCACCAAGTATTACAACACCACAGGATTCTCAGTAATCAGGAATTTCTATTCCCATAGGACTGATCAAAGGAAAACTAACACACACCTTTACATATCATGGGTATAATACTCTGACCCAGAGCAGAAAGCAAAAAAAAAGTATGGTGTTACACTACACCCCTGAAGAGCTGTCCAAAGAATTTGTGATAAATTACAATCATAATCCACTTGCTGATGGACAGATAGAACAAAAAAATTCAGTATCTGATAGGCTCCTCCTAAGAAAGAGGAATAGAAATGTCAAATGTATAGATGCTGTTCTTGAAAATGCTAAAAGAGATCAAGTCAGAAAAAATACCATCAAATACCCTTAAAAAAAAGACATTAAAAAAATAATGCTAGGCTAAGTGATTCACTGAACTTGTTTCAAGAAGCATGTTTTAGAGACAAGGAGGCCTCAAGAAAACAGGTACATTTAATTGCACCAATTGAAATCCTGCTAATAACATACAAGGAGGAAAAAATCAACTTCTATCAGCTGTCAGCTGGTTCCCATGATTGAGGCAGCTGACCTTAGAGAGATGGGAACTGACAACTAATGGATTATGCCTCCTACACAGTAACAGGATGTGCCACCAGTGAGTTGGAGAAAGGAGCTACTGCCCTACAATCTTAAAGCTGTAGGTTTACCTTTTGTCAGTCTGCTGATTTGAAAAGAGGTTAAAATTTTGGGATATACCAGGTACTCATTTTAGAGAATGAAGGACTCCTCACACTTCTACTTTGTTCTTTCCATAAATACATAATCTTATATCTCTCCTTTGCATTCTTGAATTATCAATAAAAATCTGGAAGAAAAACAAAAACCCGCAACTCTGAGAAACCCCTGTAAGTCGGTAATACTTGTCATATTTATTCAGGCCTTCTAACTTCTTAAGCTACAGGATGAATGTACTCTTTTAGTGCCTGTAAGGTTTTCCAGAACAGACTCTAAAGTTGAGCATACACAGATGTGTTTTAAATACTGTGACCATAAATACATAGCTCCATGGCCCTATTATTTGCTATCATGAAATATGAACATTCAAAAAAAATTTCAGTAAATAATATTTCACACTGAAAAGTCTACAGGTTTTTTTGTCACCACAGAATTGTAAAAAGACTTTTAAAAGGCACTATAGAACTTGTAGACTTTTTTTTTTAAATCACTCCAGAGTTCACAAAAAAATCAAAACTATATTTAGGAAAAGAGAGCTAGGAGATACAGACACTTGAATGAAAATAAAAATATATATCTGTTCACATCCACACTTTTTGGTTACAAACCAAAGGAGTATTTACTCCACTGTGGAAAGAATTTTTTAAATTCTCTTATCTCCCAACCTATCAATTTTCTGACTGGGAGCCAGCCAATTCCACTAGCACTGGAGCAGCAAGGCTGACACCCAAAGTCCTACTTGCTGTCTGTGATTATCTGAAACAGCAGATATTCTTACAGGAAAACCCATTCAAGACAGACACAGTGAACAAAACACCCTTTGAGAAAGAGAACAAGAACACATTAGCCATTAAATGCTTTAGCTATGCTAAACTTGAAACATAATCTGTGTATTTTCAGTGCCAAGCCTGGAGGGCATCCCCACACCCTGCCAAGAGCAGAGGGCCCAGGAGTCCAGGTCAGACCCCTGGGTCCATCGGCTCCTGCCCCAGCAATGCCACAAGCAGGGCTGCTCTCCAGGTTCCACAGCTCTGCCCCAGCCAGGGCCCAACCAAGCTCTGCCCACCCACGGGGCCAAGACTCATCCCCAACCCCAGGGAGCTGCCCACACCCAGGGCTGGGGCTGTCCTGGTGCCCCCAGCTGCCCTGCTCTGGGTTGGGCATGCGACAGGACCTGGCTGCTCGCTGCCCCTCTGCCTTTCATGAGGATCCCCTGCCACTACAGGCACCTTGGCCACTGTGCTCTTTATATGTAAGAGGGTAGTTCATTTATACCAGGCTTTTATCTGTTCATTTCAGAGTAAGAGAATGAACTGGAAGAGTTTTATCCACAGTGGCTGAGGATTGCAAAGGTGATGCCTGAACTGCTGCATCCTCCCTTCCCTCCAGATGTGTCACTTACACTGCCAGCTTCTCTCACATCTTCCTTTCACTCCATCAGTAATGCTAAGTTCAACTCTACATTTTGCAGTAACAAAATTAGGATGCATGCTAAATCAAAAGGAAAACATGCATTTACTAACAACTCACTACTGCAGGTAGGATAAACTCACCCTGTGCCATGACAATGCTCATGAAACTCAGCAAAGCATAAAATAAAGAAATGGACAAAACCCCCCAAACGCTGCACCCAAGAGGAACTATTGCGAGCATACATGATATTTAACATCCACACAATCTTCTTGCTGTACAGAGACCTGTGGAAGAAGTAGAAGAGAATGTCTCCTTCTGACAGTATCCTTTAAATATCAGGCTGTGAATGATCTTATAGAGAAATATCCTGCTGAAGGAGGGTCTCCCCTCTTGCATGGGATCTGAACATCCTGCAAAGATCTGCTAGTAACTTTTGGAAGGGAATCAAAATATGCAATTGCAAAAAGAAAGAGAAGGAGAGTTTCAAACTACAATGCTGCCTCACTCCTTAAGCCACAACCAGTATGGTCTATAAAAGCAGGCATGTTCAGGAGGTCTGTGTATAATAAGACTATTTAGAGCAAAACTGATACTGTAGTGGATAATCACTTTCCCCTTTGTGTGAACCTCATGAGGCAAAATGCAAGGTCCTCTACCTGCATCAGGGCAAACCCAAGCACAAATACAGGCTGGATGGAGAGTAGATTGAGAGCAGCCCCAAGGAGGACTGGGGCTAGTGGCTGGGAGGTGGGACATGATCCAGCAATGTGCACTCACAGCAAAATTCCTCATACACATCTGTGTAAGAAGGACATAGTGATTTCAAAGGCACACCTCAAATGTAGAAGGACAGGCAGAGAAGTTATTTAAAGAAACTGAGTTGTCTTTCCCACAGGTACAGCCAAGAACCACTGCTCAATTATTTACCTAATTCATCTACTATTGTCAGATATCTCAGAAGCAGGAAGTGCATTTATGAGGCAAGAAATAATTTTCCCCATGAGACCTTTGTGTGGACAAAATACATCTGTGTAAATCAGCATGAGCAAGGTACATTATACACCATTGCTTTCAGACAGAGATTAGTATTCTGCAGAGTCGCTCAGTTAGAATGATCAGGTGACCTCCCAAATATGAAAATTATATCCTTGACCATCTATCTACCTCTGCTCTTGCTCCAGCAGTGTCTTTCATGCTGGCTTCAGATAACAGTGTAGAAATGGATGGTTCAGACTCATCAGGAACTGAACAAACTTTGTAAAAAGTCTTTACAGCAAAAATAGGATTCAGAAAAAGCTGCTGTAAGAAAAACCAGGAAGGTCAGGGAAGAAGGAGATTGAATTAAAGACTAGAGGAAACCTAAACAGATGCAAAAGAAAATCTGGATTGGGGATATATAATGGAGGGGTGAAATTATAAAAAGCTTTATATTCATGAGAAGAAACACAGGACAAACATTCATAAAACTCATGTAGAACACAAGTATAGTTCTATGCCCAACGACACAATTTAAAGATAGCATAGAAAAATTAGCAACCAGATCAAATACACACATAATACTATTGAAAGGCCACAACTTTTAAATTAGGTAAAGGAATGTGGACACTTTTTGTTTTAAGAGAATATTTACCTACAGGACCATTAAAGTCTTGATGGAAGGAAAGGCAGTCAGTGCAAACTACAAACTACACAGGCCAGCAAAAAAGGATGCAGTGTATGTTAAAGAATGCTTTGCATCAGATAAGTGTTCTGAATGTTGAACATTATGGATTAAGACACCAGGACTACAGAAGTATTAGAAACAGCTGTCACTCCCTAATCAGGACAACAGTGGTGTGAGTGAGGTACCAAGAGAGGTTTAAAAGACAACAAGAAAATGAATTAGTAATCAGAAAACTTCAATCACCCCTACACAGACTGGGTAAATGTCAGGTTGGGGTGTGATGCAGAGACTAAATGACACTACAAAAGACTGATTAATGGAGGAGCTTGCTAAAAGCTGAGACAAGCCAAGATACCCGTGACTGGATTCTGAGCAATGTGCAAGTCATGGGGCAAAATGCTGTGACAGAAACACTGCTCAATAACTGTGATGGAATTGGGAAATTCTCTTTTAAAACTGAAAAGATAGTATTTGATTTCAAAAAATAAAAAATGAGGCTGTTTGCTTCAAAGTTGGAAAAAAGACTGTTTACAGTCATCATAATATGAACTTTCAAATACTGAAAACAACTGTTGAGTAAAAAACAAACAAATCCCAGAATGTTTATCTTATTACAACTAAAAAGATGTATTCAAAAATAAGAAGTCACATCTGAAGGAGAAGTAAATAGCTAAGAAGACATACAAGAAAAGCAAAATAAAAAGCAGGATAAAACTGCCTAAGCATTAGTTTTTCAAAGGCATAAACACTTACTGTAAATCATCAAATGATACTAAAAGAAAGCTTTGTAAAGCAAGAATGTTTTTCATTTACGTTGTTAATGACCAGGTATAAGACAAGAAACAGAGACCAGCAGTTTTTGCAACAGTGGGAGGTCACCTGCAGTCCTGAATGAGGGTTTGTGCAGGCCTCCATCATCCTCATAAACATGACAGACAGGAGATGAACACTGAGGTACCTAGATTTGCTACAACATTTCTTTCAATAGTGAAAATAAGAGGTGTGAATGTGAGGAGGTGCAGAAGAACAGCAGCATTCTGTATGCCTGAGTGATAAAACAGAAAAAAAATCAATGCTGAAGCAAAGTAATGTACATGGGGAAGACACAAGAAACAGTCCTAACTATGGGCTAATTTGTAGGTACTGAGCTAACTACAGCTACTCAAGAAAAAAAAATTGTGGTATTAAACAGCATTTTTTAATGAATAAATCAGTTTAGTATTCTGTAAAGTCAAAATAAGCAAGGATTTCAACTCTTCGGAAAAGAGGGAGAAATGAATGGAGCTCTGAGCAACTTGATCTAGTGAGTGGCATCCCTGCACATGGAGCTGTAGTCCTGAGTTTTCAAGCTGAATGTGTTGATATTAAAAAAGGGTTCTTTCCCAGGCTTTCTTCTGGTATACAGAAGAACAATGTTTTGTAAATATAGAAATGTTTACATTCTTTCTATGGGAGGGACTTTCTTCTGATGTCCCTCTGGGATGACCAATTGGTAGAAAGGTTTACCTTTTGTATTACCAATCAAACTGGCCTCTGACTTTCTGTATAAAAGAGAAGCCATCCCACAATAAAAGAGAGAACCCACGACACCTGCAAAGGAACCTGTCTTGTTTCCTTTGATGTCTCTTGGGACATGGGGCAGGGTTGGAGGCAGATGATCTTTACGGTCTCTTCCAACCCAAATCATTCTATGGTTCCTGAAAGTGTTGAACAAAAAAGGAAAACTCACCGCACTGCATCATTTTAATCAACTTACACATTGAATACTGAGTATAGCTCAGGCCCCTGTCCCCACCAGGGCAGAGCATAACAAGGTACAGGGAACTGCAGGAAGAAGAAGGAAAGGCACAAAACTCCATATAAAACTAGACTAAACATGCAAGAACTTTTCCGCCTACAAAAGAAGCAACTAAGAGATAAATTGAAGATATCTGTAATAATGTTGTGGAGGAGGCCAACAGCTATTTACTCCTCCTCACTTGTAAGAAACAGAGACCAGCAAATGAAATTACCAGATGTTGGGCTCTGAACAAATGAAAGGATACTCTATTTTCACACATATGTATATGTATATGCATGTGCACGTTTAAACCAGGTGATTCTTACCCACTACTTGACCAAAAAAAAGCAGATGTCCCAGGAAGCCCCCAAGCAGTTTCACAGTTTGATGCTGGAAGAATATCAGAAAAGTAACATAACTTAATCTCAACCTACTTTATACTATGCTAAGCATTCATCAATGCCCACAGCAGGAAACCGAATACCAAGAAAGGCAGATATCAGGTCTAACTTCATAAAGCCATTCTCGTGTCTTTATCTTCTTGGAGCATGCTATGAAGTCATTTAGGACTCTGCAGTGTTGCTCAGGAGCTGATGTGACTGTCCTGTGGTGTTAATAAGCATTGCTGTCAGGGCTGACAACTTCTCTTTCCCAGGAGAAAGGAAGTAGAAGTTGTAACCTGAAACACTTAAACAATTCATTTTTGATTCAACTGCATATGAAGATAATTTTGAACGTGAGATTTTTACAAATATCACAAATATGTCAATGTAGAATATTTTACTGCCTGTCAAAGTTCAGAAATTATTTTAGAGTCCCTTTAATGATTTTGAGTGATACTCATGTTCACTTTAATTTGTCTAGCATCTGCTCCTGGCAAATGTAAGCAGATGCGTCTAATTATTACCTTTTGATACTTGTATATGCATAGTATGAGTAAGATCATGAAGAAAACACTTTTGTGAAGAGGAGGCAAAATGCCTTTGAAGCCAATGGCATGGCAATGAATCAGATAGCTAAAATATCTGTTTTATAGTTGTGAAGTTGGCAAATAAACACAAGAAATACATTATTCCAAGTGAAAACATTGTTTGAAGAAGAGAGTTACATATGTACATTTAAATTAGGTTGGAGCTCCACATCAGAACTGTGTTCTTTCCAATTTAAGCTTACAGTATCATAGAATATCCTGAGTCAGAACGGACCTAGAATCATCAAAGTCCAACTCCTAATGAGTTGATCGATAGAGGTAACATCCTTGACCTTACTTTTCAACTGTAATACCATTCACACTTTATTTGAGTGGGCTTTGCCTATTGAAAGATTTTAAATTGGCTAAAACACCAGAAAAAATGGTGCATTTAAAACACCAGTTAAAATGGTGCTTTTTTAAACAACACAAAAATTGCAGGCAGAAGTTTAATCATAAATGCCCTGTAGAACCTCTAGCCCGACAACTGCTTGTGCAGCTTCTCCACTCCCCTCACATACATCTATAGTCTTGGATTTTGGGCCACTTGTTGACAGTGCAGCTCCTGGACTTGCTGCTGTGTCCAGGGACAAACTCCTGCCACTCAGCACTGCAGGCGGGAAGTGCTGCTCGCTGCTGTGTAAGGGCGTAGATGCCAGCTTTACGTCCGTGTTCCTGAAAGACCACTATCTGCCCAGCCCCCATGAGGCTGCTGCTCTCCATAGCAGCATGCTAGAGAGTCCCTGGAATCTCTGGGGTTATAAAGGGTATGTCAGAAAGGGAGAGTGATGGGTTTCTAGGGCGATACTATCAGGAAAACCTGAAATCTGACAACTGTTGCGAGACCAATGTAATCTCAAATCAAGAGGCTTTGCTATTCACACCAAATGCAAAGTTGGTTATGTTATCTCTTTCACACAGATCATGCCAGTAAAGGAGGAAATATTTCACTTTAAAATAGCTATTAAAACCACAGAAAAAATCTTTTAGCAGTTTAAATTTTAAGAATGTTTATTTCGCTATTATGTCACCTGCTTTTTTTCCACAGTATGCAGACAAAATTACTCAGCTTACGACCAAGTATCAAACTTTGTCCATTGTAAATAGTTCAAATTCTGCTAGATGAGAAATATGTACCTAAAACCATATGACATGCAAATATAGATCATTGGAAAAGCTAAACACAATTGTTCTTCCACCTTAGTGTACTGTATTCAAAATTGATTCTGTTTTTCTTTATGCAAACAAATACTTTTTCTCCACTATCAGCTACTTTTTGTGACCGCTACTATAGTGTTTATCTTTTTCTAATTAGATTTGCAATCATCAGCTACAAGCAGAAACAGAATTACCAAATTATTAATTGTATAAAACAAGAACATAAAGTAGCCTGTATCTCAAACTCAGAAACTAAATGTAAATCTATGTGTGATATAACCTAGTTTTACATTATCTTTTTCACTTTTGTCTGGGGTCATCTCACAAAGAATTCATTCCTATATGTTCTACATGGTCCCAAATCCAGCAGCTCAGCTTCTGAGTAGAAGCTGCTGGATGCTGAACACATTAAAACATCTGATGCTATTTGGCTGTAATGACGGAAATGGATGCATTTGAAAAACATGGTTGATTATCTTTTACAACTAACTGTAACAAATGCATTCACACTAAAAAAAGAACCGTCTTTGAACTCAGACTCTGTTCCCCAGATAAGTGATTTATTCAATGCTTAGAAAAAGGCCTTTGCTTGAGTTATTGATATATGCATTATTACTACAACAGCATGACATGGTAGACATATTGCAAATGGCTTCATAAGGTGGGTCTCTGATTATATAATGACTAAATACAAATATAAAGAATTTATCTTACCTACCAGGCACACAGATTGTACGTACACTTGTACATGCAGGCATGCAGTCTCTAAATCCTGATTCCATGCTACAGCATATGAGAGACACACAATGTCTTTTTATCACACTAAATCATCTTTTCAGTAACATGTCTCTCCTCCCTAGGCTTTAAAAAGGTTCTGAGTTATAGTCAATATTTTAAAAAAACTAGTTTGTGATTATTCACAAGCTACCTGAAACACATGAAGGGTTGAAACTATCATTTCAAAACCTTTACCTGCAGCTATGAATTATAGAAGGCTAATTTAATCAGTGATATTTTAAAATATCACTAGGCAATATTGCTTTTTTGGAGAAGAAATCTTTATTTTACATATTTCAAGTTTACAAAATCAATTGACATTTCTTTGCAGGAATAGTCTTCAAAAGTCTACAAAATGCAATGCAACACTACTCATTTTGGCATTTCCATCAAAGACAAATTATATTGAAAACTGTGGAAAATTAGCCTTTCCTAAGAGTAGAATTTCTTTGACTGTCATAGTTTGGGGTACACTTCAGTTACTCTACTAAGTTAAACTCTCCTTTCAATCAAAGGGAAAGCAATGATTTTAAATTGGGGAATACAGAAGAGGAAAGTGTGCCCAGGGACTGAAAACCACAAGAATCACTGATCAGCTATCTGAATAGTCATAAAAATCATAGATGATGAAGCTGGGTATTTTGGACAGTTACAAGAGCACTAGGAGTTATCAGTGAAATGCATACATGAAAGATGCTACTGTGATTCTAGCATCCAGCAGGTGATGGAAGTCAAAGTGCCACTGCACAAGGTACCAGTTAAAATTTCCTTTAAAATATGCTGAAAAGTTCTGGTCACCTTTCTTCAAAAACTTCAGCTGGGAAAAGTGCAGGGGAAGGGCTAATGAAATCCATGGGAAGAGAGAACCTGTCTTCTGAATATAACACTGGCTTGTTTGGCTCAGTGACATGAAAAACGGAGTGTATGATGACTCCATCCATGCACTATATGCACTGTTTTCTTTCAAACTGAGTAACAAGAGATGGAGAGATCATGTGCATCCACATCATAGCAAAACACACTGTCTGCATGTAGGTACATGCCTTATTTACTTTTATCCTAAGGAAGGAAATACTCCATGCTCAGATGTAATCTAAGACAGTGTACAACTGATTGCCTCAAGAACCACCCAGACACAGTTTTTCATCATTTAGCATTAACCTTTCACAGGAAGTCCTAAAAAGCTCCAACTTTTATAAAAAAAAAAAATAATCCTTTTTTTAAAAGAGGTTCAAGTGCAGTTAGGATGTGGGCTCCTAAACTACCTATGATCTTAAATTTATTACTGAAGCTCTATGCAAACCAATTGCCCAAATTTTAATGGGAAGTCATCTGAATAATTTAATCAGATTTTTTTCTTATTTACTAGGAAAAAAAAGTTATATTTAGAGGCATCAGTTGCCTAATTAATGTTGATCTGATTTGTTGGTTGCTGTCATTGATTGCCACTAATGGAAGACTCAAGTTGTTTATTTCAGATCATGTATATTGTTAAAACCAGAAAATCTGAACTAAACCAGAAATTTAGTTTAGGGACTTGTCCAAGCACACTTAGCGCTAAAGCCACAAAGCTACTTATATATAGCTATCCTGTTCAAGTGTGTACTTCACACTGCACACACATGCATTTGGAAACCAAAACACAGACCTCAAGAGCAGTGAAAGCATGTGCACAAAGTCTACTGATATTGGAGGGATGATAGCAGCAAGCTGCACCCATGGAGCCTGTGGAGACGTCATCGGGCTGATGGGCTGCCTGACCAAAAAGTGACATAACGCCTCAGGAGTACGGGAAAGGGAAACAAGACTCTGCTTTGAGGGTGCAGTTTGAGCAGCCTGATGAGTCAGGAGACAGGAGTTGCAGCCCTTTGTGCCCTTGTGATTTGAACTACAGAGTTTCCTAGGAGTGGTCTAATGCCCCAGTAAAAAGATCCAAGTGTGGCTGATTTACAGGGAAGAGCTCATGAGAGGACGATGAAGAAAGAAGGAAAGCAGGGCTGACATTCTTCTTTGGTATCCCAACACCTTGCAGGTGTAAAACCAGGGTGCAAGTTACAATGCAGGTATAAGCAGTTTCTGCTTTCAGACTGTTTCTACATCATCATGTTAGGATTATTTTTTTTTATAAATATGCTTATTCTGGCATTACAGGGTTATGCTCACTTTTGACTGAAAGGAAGCATCATATGGAGAAAGTATTGACAAAAACTTAAAACTATTGTGGTAGTGTGCAGCTTACACCCAAATACTGTTAGTCTTGCACTTAGATATGATGAAAGCACATTCATAGCTTTAATGGATACCTCTGGCATGTCCATGCCCAGATAAGCATTCTCTAGAACACAGCAACAGCAGAAGGGTTGCCCATTTAAAATTATTTCTATCGTATTAATTCAGATTCTGGACTGAGCTTGGAGATAATAGGCCAGATTCAGCTAATGTGATGCTATTAGAACTCTACAGGTTCTGATGGGGTTGTACACCTGTGTAAAGATGTTAATTTATCCCAGTAAACAATAAAATAATGATTTATGTAGAATGCTATGATGCAAGACTAAATACAACCAAAACTAAACATGCATGCTTCCCTTCTTTCTGGGCAAGCATTGGCTTTTTCTGTGTGTTCTACTGGCTTGACATTCCTTCCTCCTTCTACAAACCGTGTTTCTGGTCAGGCAAATTTTTCATTTATTGGTTCCTTGTTTTTTAGTATCCAACCTACATTCATCCATTATACAGTCTATGTCACTGCAGCTTTATCCTTTTTGCCATATTTTTGTTTTGGAGTATATTTAATTTGATCTGTGCTTTTAAATGCATTTCTCCTTCCATGGAAATCATATTTCTTCCTCTAAATGTATGCTTGTTTCTGCCACTGTGTGTTTTTAAGACTACCTTTGTTACAGTATGGTCAGACCAGAGCAATAGATTCCTCCATATTTCTCCACTGTGGATTTAGTCTGAATTCACACAGATATAACAGTGCAGAAACTGAAATAAAACATTTTAAGATGTTGGGATCAATCTTTTTCCACAACCCAGGACTTTTATTAATGTGAATGTGTTTTAATAAATATTTCTCTTCCTTCTGAAAATGCTGTGAATAACAAGCAGTCATGGAATTCTGTGGTCTTAGAAATTTTGCTGGTTGCTGTTTGCTGGCTTTTGCCATTCTTCTGTCCATCAACTGTATTTATTCACTGTTAGATGTAACCAGTTTAAATCACACTAATCTGAACCTCTCTAAAACACGTAGGTAGTAAATATAACTCCTGTCTTGGAAGAAGATAAAGAACTTTGAAGCCACCTAAAAACTAATCACTTTATCAATATGCTCAGGTTTTTGGATATTATCTGAGCTACCCGGACTCAGGTTTATCAGGACCATAAACTCAACAGACAGAAGGAAAAGACCAAAAGACCTCTGAAGTTCAACCAGAAGCATTCTGCATTTTGTTCTAGGATTTACATGCAGGTAAAAAAGGTAAACGGCTCCTGATCCCTCTCTTTCTGGCAGGTTCCATGGGCTGATACTGCTGTGTGCTTGAATTACAGGAGGAGGAGTATTCACTGGTTCATTCAGGTCTCACCACCTGGATATTTATGCATACAGCTTTAAGAAAATGGAACTTAGTATTTTGGAGACTTTTCTTTGAATTATGTAGATTTCAAACCAGTCCTTCCAAAGGGCCTCAGGATAACTGTTGAGAATAATTAAAACATCCATTATCAAGGAATGAATCACAGTAGATTGCAACCAAACTAATCTGATGCAGTCACTGCATTTATTTGTTGCCTTCATAAACAACATATATCACAACTTTCCCAGGATGCTGAAACTTCCTTCAGATGGATTAGCCAAACTATTTCTAAGCAATTTTTAAAAATCCATTCTAAAATAAGTAATTCTATTCTGAACATAGCACCCTTACAGAACATTTTGGTTTTTTAATCTTCATATGTTGCATCTTTACTGATAAATTCATTCTTTATTGAACATTTTATTCTTTTACTATTCATATGCAAGGAAAAAGTTGACACCTTTTACTCAAAACTTACTAAAATATTCTGGAGTGTACACACTTTCCCTTCATTGATCCCTTTAACTGTGAAGTTGTTACCAGAAAGTTTTAATCAGAAGTTCTTCAGCAATCTTGGTCCAGCAAGTTCTAAACTACAAAGTAACTTCCAACAGTTTTTGCTGTTTTCTGTCTCAGAAGAAAACTGGAAATCATAAAACCACAAAAAAATTCAGCCCTAACATGTTAAACCTGCAGTGCAGTTTTAACTAGGGCCTCCAACCATAATGATGAAATCCCATTCATTTTGTGTAGCTGTCACTCCACAAGAAGAAACAGCTTTGCAGAAAACACCACAACTCATTTGTACCTGTTTGCACATGTATAATTTAGTTACAGTCTAGAAATAATCCAAGCAGCAGAAATGAGAAACTGTTTGGAAACACAAATGTTCTGTTGCAATGAGGTCAGGCTGGCTTGAGGGGTTGTGCTCTCTCTCATTTGGCAATGCAAGAAGCAAATATTTCGATTATTTGTTGCTGTCACATGTCACTGATACAAGCTGATACATTTTAAACCAATATAAATGAAAGGAACAGAGAATGACATACATATGCAGTAGATATTGACCCTAAAAATATCTATGTCATGTATTTTCAGTGAAGCTGAAGGAAAAAAACCCCAAACTCTAGTACACTTTCTTTAAGAAGCCTGACAAGTATTTCAGTCAAATGGAGATACAGTATTTTTGCAGTTATGCTTTTCACTAGAGAACCCAGACTTCCAATGAAAGAACAGAAGTAGCTGAAACACTAGGAGGGCAGCACCTTGCACATGATTCAGTTAAGCAAAAAAAAATTATGTGTCACACCAGTGCCTGAAACAATTTGAAAATGCAGATGTTGGAGATTTAGTATCTCCGTAAATCCACATATGGAAAGCAGAAAGGACCAAAGTGAAAAACACAGAATCACTCAATGGTTTGTGTTGGAAGGAACCTTAAAGACAACCTAATTCCAACACTCCCTACCATGGGACGCCTTCCACTAGATCAGGCTGCTCAAAGCTCCACCCAGACTAGCCTTCCAATACTGCCAGGAATGTGGCACCCACAGCTTCTCTGGGCAACCTGTTTCCCCCCCGTTCCAGTGCCTCACCACCCTCAGAAGAAAGAATTTCTTCCTTATATCTAATATAAATCTACCCTCTTCCAGCTCAAAGCCACTCCCCCTGGCCCTATTACTACACATCCTTGTACACAGTCCCTCTCCAGCACTCTAGCAGGCCCCTTTAGGTACTGGAAGGTGCCATAAGGTCTCCTTGAAACCTTCTCCAGGCTAAATACTCCCAACTCTCAGCTTTTCTCCATAGGAGAGGTACTCCATCCCTCTGACCATTTTGGTGACCCTCCTCTGAACTCCTTCCAACAGAGTCCCTTCTTTTTCTTACAGTGGTGACCCCAGAGCTGGATGCAGCACTCCAGGTGGGGTCTCATGGGGGCAGAGGTGGAAAATTGTGTCCCTTGACCCGCTGGTCATACTGCTCTTGATGGAGCCCAGGATATGATGTGCCAGTCCCAATAGTGACCCCAGGGGAATGTCACTGGGACACTGGTAAATTGAATGAGAGTTTCCAGACCATTCTTCATCCACTGAGTGGGCCACCTACCAAATCCATGTCTTACCAGTTTAGAGAAGAGAAGCTCATGTGGGACAAAGTCAAATACTCTTCTAGGCTTGCACTATCACTTGCACTATCAGTGAGGAGACCTCTGTATGGGTAGGCCTGGGAGAAAGCCACGATCCATGCTGGAGTCCAGGGCACTGGGAAAATTCCTCAGGCGGCCCTGGTTGGGACCCCAGGAAAGCATTGCCTTTGAAATTAGTCCATGGGAAAAGCTTCCAACATTCACAGATGAACTAAAAGCAACAAAGGTTTGAAATAAATAGCAGTTTAGTTTGTCCCAGAGTGAAACCTTGTAGTTTTGGGTTTTTAGAATGGAGGTAGTTGAAGGCAAGATGGAGGATTCTGGGTGGTGACCCATGTTCTCCTTCTCCTTCTTCTCCTCCATCTTCTGCTGTGGAGGTGGCACAGAGACATTGGTAGAATGAATTTGAGGTAGAAATTGTGTGTCTAGAATAGGTAATAGTTATTGGCATAGAATTGTAATAGTACATATTAAGAGTTAATTGGCTCAAATGTTCTTAAAAGGCCTTGGATTTTTACCTCGCGACCTTTTCCCCATCCCTGTTTTCCAGCGTGCAAAGCCTGCGCTTCAGGCAGCGCACTAATTTCAAAATATGGAACAATAAACAACCCAGAACAGAAAAAGCTGCATGTTTCATTCATCATTTTAAACCTTGGCACTGGACATTGTGGGGTGCAGAAAGGGATTTCCCACAGACCCACAGATGGGGTTTTGGGTGGAGTGCTTATGACTTACTTATTTCTGAACACAAGGGAGGTGTGGGACCAGGAAAACAAGACTTTTCAAATACTCTTGTGTTCCCCTTGTAAATAAACACCATTGCTAGACCAAACAACACCAAGCACATTCATTTCCCTTTCTTACCAAAAAAAAAAGGTAACAAGATCCAGTATGGTATCACTCTGCATGAATCTCAACACAGTAATATCCAAATGTTCTGCTACAGTTGTAATGATTAATTAACTAATATTCACAATAACTTCATTATTTAGCATTTACAAAATTGATTCTGTCTGGAATACACGTTATGAAGCATCAGACAAATGGAGAAGATGAAAGGCAACATTCTCAGAGGCTGTTCATATATGAATGTACTTTAATATCCTTGAAATAATTTTTCAGAAAAACTTCACTTTTCACTTCAAATGTTGAGACATAAACCACTATTGAAGTAGAGATAATTGATACCCTGTGGATGCAGAACTGAGACAGTTAGTTTTACTTTATACATACAATATTAAAAAAGGATAAACAATGGAATTCCTAATTACCTGTGTATTGAACTCAACAGCTGAATCAGCTCATTCCTAGAGCTATCCAATCAGCTACCATTTCAGTACTTCCCATTCCATATAAACATCAGTCCACAACAACTGGAGTATGTTGTTAAAATACAAGATTTGTTAATTTCCTCCTCACAGAAAATTAATTATCTTATTAAATGAAATTAATTTTAAAAACAAGTTGCCTGCTTAAGAAATAGCAAACATCTTCAGCTTAATGCCTTTGCTGGAGGTAGCAGGTGAAAACACCTCTTTTTTTCAGAATCAGTGACTGCCATTTCAGGCTGCAAAAAATAGAAAGCAGTAAAATGTCAGCTGACACAATGAATATCTGTATAAAAGCAATGATACAACTTGGCTAAAGCTAGGGAGATGTATGTGATAGCTGAGGGCAGTAGAGCTGTCAGCCTGCTATGCAGATTTTATTGTATTTCTTATAAAAAAAAAGAAGTATCATTTATACTGTGCACTACAGATACAATATTTTTGCATTTGTTTTGCTTACCTTTCTATCAGCCCTTTAGCTTTGTCACTGACATAAATTCGAAGTATTAGTAGCCACAGAATAAATGTATGCAACAGGATGTAGTCTTCATTAACTGGCATCTGCTCATACACTTGTTCAATTAAATCAGGTCAATACAAGTGTTAAAGCAAACTTGATCAAAAAGTAATCTTATTTACTTAGATAAACAAAATAATTGCATTAATCAAACTAGACCATCTGCCAAACTTCTATTATGTCAGTTTTAGTAAAGAAACAACCCCAACTCCATGGGCAGCCACTCCAATGCTTCGGAGGATATTTCACCTACACAAGTGCACATCATTTGCATCCCCATAAACATGAGAAAAACACATTTCTTTCTTACATCTGTCCTCTTTCAGCAGCTTTGGACTATTATGTGACCTCTCCTACCAATATAATCTGGCTGGCACTAATTCAAAGAGTTTGTTCCTGCCAAATAGTTTTCCCTATGACAAGAAAGCTTTCTACGTCTCCTTCTATACTCCCACACATATTTACATCCATCTTTGATAGCCTGTGGACTGTCAGGCCTTAGCAAATACTGGAGAAAGTCTGCAGAAAATAAACTGTTTTAACTGCAGAAAAACTAATTCAGAATGTTTGTATTGTCTTAGAAAATACTAATATTCATACGGTCCACTGCAGTTATCTTGATGTTGTTGCTCTCAGTGGCAGTACATAAAGACCATGAGCTCATAAAAAACAGGACAAGGATTAAAAGAGTATCTAAATGTCAAATAACTTGGGTAAACTGGAGTCATCAGTAAACCCCACAGTGAACCCAAAATGTATTTTCCTGGTACACAATGCTGATGTGACAACAGTTAAGAACAGTAAGACTAGTAGCAAATTATGTAAACCACTTCCTACTGATACCAGTACAAGTCCTTACTTTGTTTTTTACAAAACAAATGACATCATACAAAAAAGGATGGAAAATCAGTGGCAATGACTAATAGGAGATTTTACTCCCTTTTTTACTCTTAATGAAGTAACAGCACAAAAAATAATAGATGAAAATAAGATGAACATTCTACCCAATGGACACTGTTAATTTCCACTGTGTAAGAATTTAACATAAATTCAGTTAGATCTATAATCCTTCCAGGTTTGCTTTGATGTTTGTGTGTACACATTGCTTGAAAGAGTATATATATAAAAACAATATTTTTTCCTGAAATCAGTAAAGTAGTCATGGAAGTACATTTGTTCTGAAAAATAACTACAAATATGAGAAAGGCTATTCAAATCTAGGACTATAACACTCATTATGAGATAAATTAACTTAGAAAATGTTGGGCTTTTTTTCCCCAAATAGTACTTATTTTAGGATCTTGTAAGATTTTTTTCAGTGACTCGTTACAAAATTATTCCAGTCCACAATACACTGTCTTTCAGTGTGTTACTTATAGCTGATTTAGTGCTCAAGGTTTGCTTTTTCAGAGTGCCCAGAATCTGGTACACAAACACCAGTTTGTGACCTTGTAATAGAGTAACCCATCTCACATCTTTTATGAAAAATAACAGATTGACTCTACTGGATACTCGACATAAGAACACTGAATATTTGGCAACTTCAGACAACCAGAGGAAGACCATTTTCTGAACCGTCTAGTAGCTTGCTTCATAAAGCAGTTCAGATTTTCTCATTCCAAGCCATGACTTCTTTTTCCTTTTTCCCCTACCCTTCTCTATCACCTGCTTTTTCTTACTCCAGCTCTTCCCTACTTTTTTCTTTTCTTTCATTAGAACCACGATGCAGCAAAGGCAATGAAAAGAAACTCAAGTGAATGTTGTATGACAACAGGAATGGTACTCCTTGAGCTCACCCAAGGAGTGGTGATGTATACAGCTCTTGTTGTATTTTAGTGCTAGTCTATCACATTCTTAATTCTCCAGCCCTGGCTTCCTCCTGAGCAAAGATGCACACAACCATTTCTCAGCAGGAAGATGTGATTGCTTTATTTCAGTTACAGTTTCCATATTCTGAACACTTGTGATCACTGAAAAACTCCTCCGCTGCCAGTAATACCACACATTGTTGGACATTACAGAGGTAAAAGCTTCTAAGGAAAGAAATACTGCACACTATATTAAACATCTGAAATTAAGCCAGTCTTGTATTTTGTTTTCTGGACAGTAATTCTAGGTACAGGCTACAGGGAAACCACATTTTCTTTTTCATGAATGACAGAAACAAGAAAAAGAAAACCATTATTAATTCTTCAGAGAGCATCAAGTCCTTAGGCCTAGGGTCACACTGCTGTATTTTAAGCACTTACATGAATGAGATACGTAATTGCTCCAGGCCAATGAAGAAGAATATTTAGATCTTAGACAAGCTGAAGCCTCTGAGGGGCACTTCCCTTTCCATTGACTGTATATGCAACCTAGGACAAATGCACTCATAATTTAGATGTCTCGTGTGAACCCCAATATAGATTTTACAGGCAAGTTACTCAACCTGGACTAATTAAGGTTGAAACAAAGCCAACTCTGAACTAAATACTGCAGAATCCAAATCAAATGTCTATTGCAAATGCAGTTTTAGATTTGCTATTCCAATTTGCTTCACATAATTGCAAGCAACTGTTGCTCGTTTCAGCTCCTCCTTATATTTCTAGAGCTCAAGAGCTGATATTTGTTTGTAATGGCCTTAGAAAAAAGCTTTACATTTCACTTTCCTGATGCCTCTAAATATCCTGTTACAGGAAGGATTGTCTACTTATCCCTCAAGAAAGTAAACAGATAACTAACCTCTTCAAGTACAGCATATGTGTCTATAAATATTTCACCACACATTTTGTTGTAGAAATGAAGTAAGAAATACACACCCGCTTACCACTAGAATTGATTCTGGTACTTACACTTGCCAGACAGACTCGATGACTACTGGACAAGCATTGGTGTGTGGCTGTCATCTTATAAATACACTTTAAATTCCAATTCCAAGATTATAAATAAAAGATTTGTATTTACAAACCCTACTTTAATTTTGTTAGACTCTCTAGAGCTGTAATTTAATATTTATTAAAAAGTTTGTTTTTTTCATTTACTGAAAGGAAAAAGACGGTAAGTGAACAAAGAAGGATCACAGAATCATCTAGGGTGGTAAAGACCTCAGGATCATTGAGTTCAACCTTTTACCAAACCCCACCTTGTCAACTGGAGCATGTAAGTACCATATTGTTTCTTGAACACCTCCAGGGACAGTAACCTCACCTCTTCCCTGGGCAGCCTGTTTCAATGCCTGACCACTCTTTCCATAAAGAGATTCTTCCTGATGTCCAAACTAAACGTCCCCTAGTGCAGCTTGAGGTCAAATCATCTCAATTTGTCACTGATAGCCTGGAAGAATAGCCTGATCCCCACCTGGCTATGACCTCCTTTCAGAGAGTTCTAAAAATGGTAAGGTTCCCCCTGAGTTTCCTCTTGTCTTGGCTAAACAATCCCAGCTACATCAACCACTCCTCATGGTACTTACCCTCTAGACCCCTAGACCCCTCACCAACTCTGTTGCCCTTTTCTGGACACACTTCCAGCATCTCAATGTCCTTCTTTAATTGAGGGGTCCAGAACTGAATATGGGATTAGAGGTGCAGGCTCACCAGTGCTGAGTACAGCAGGACAGTCACTACTCTGCTCCTGCTGGCCACACTAGTTCTGATACAGCCAGGATCCTGTTGGCCTTCTTGGCCACCTGGGCACACACTGGCTTGTGCTCAGCTGCTGTCAACCAGCACTCCCGAGACTTTTTCCGTTGAGCCATTTTTCAGCCATAAAATAATTAACATTATAAAATGAATTTTGACTCATAATCAGACCCTAAGCCCAACCTAGCCTTATTTCTATTTCCAGAGAAGTAAAATCTTGGTCTAGAGAAATTATTAATCATAAAGCCAAGCAAGTATTTCCATATTAAAAGCATAACATGGGAAAAAACCCTGTCTGTCAAGCAATTTATTACAATAGGTGTAATTGTAGAGAGGTGATTGGATTTCTTGACACTAAAATTCATCTTTCTGGAGCTTACTGCATTTCTACACTCTGTTCTGGCAGGTCTTGGTGTTATCTGGTTCTGTGCTTCACAAAATGCCTTCAGTGGGCCTGGAAGCAGATTTGCCTGTCCCTTTGGTATCTGTGAGGAGGGCTTGGTTACCCAGACATACAAACCTTTTCCTCCTGGACAGCTAAAATTTCTGCACAGAGCTGCAGATGGGACACATAACTAACTTATCAGATGAGCTTGGAACTTTATTGCTGAAACTGTACCTGGATGCCAGATGGAATAATTGCAACACTCAAAGGGACACTGACAAGAGATACTGGCTACCTGTGATTGAGCCAAGGACTCTAAAACTCCCAGCTACAAAATTAACCTAGATTTAAAGAAAAAAAAATTAAAAAGGAAGAAAGAAAACAGAAAATAAATGACCAAAATTTGCAAAAGTATTGAACTGAAATAACTAACCAAGTCAGAAGTAGCAGGCAAAAGTATAGCCCACACATTCTGATGCTAAACAGATTTCATGTCTCCTGTGTAAATTCTTCCACTTTCTCTTCTATTTTGCTAACTTAGTCATAGAAGCCCCACTCTGTTTCATTTTTTCTTTATAAATGAGAAAGAAAAAAAAAAAAAAAAGAGATGAATGATGACAAGAAATACTCATACTTAACTGATTCAGCTCCTTTTCATCCCCTGTCTGTCATGCTCATTTCCAACTTTTCCACCTGGACACCCTCAGCATACGTTACCTGAATGGGAATTTCAGCTCTCAAATCTGCAAAAATTTCCAAACAATGTTTGACAATATATGCCCTGGTAATGTAAACACACACTTTCCTGAATAGCTGCTTACAAAAATCTACAAAGAGAGCAGGATTTTTTTACCTTGAGTAAGTGATGTGTCAGTTCTTAATATCTCTATATGTACAGGAAATAGCCATACAGAAAATGGTATCTTTAAGGAAATAATCTTGCTGGTATAGTATTTTTTCTTTAGAATCACATGCCTGGCATCTGTGCTTCTGGTTCAAGCACTCCAGTTCTTTCCACGTGCAAAGGAGAATAAACATTTAGCTTAATTACACTAATATTACAGTTCCTACATGTTTTATGACCTAAAATGATAAAAGGTATAAGTGTGAGTATTTAAGTATATGTATATCTGGAGAATAGAAGTGTTTACACTTTATTCATCTCCTGTATTCAGAAGTAATCTTTGAAAATTCACAAAACAAAGTCAACAAGAAAAGCAGGGACAGATTCAGTCATTCTCATTAATTCTACATCAAATTAATAGCAAAAATGTATCTGTCAGACATAACTCATTTTACAGTCATTAAAACTCAAGGTAAGAAAACTATCGTATGCAGAGTGGAGGACCTGTAAGATACAAGCCTATAAACAGAAGGGAAAAACCATACTCCATGCAAATTGTTGTTAAACTAAGGCAATTTTACATATTTTTGATTTTTTTACAATAATTATTAAAGAGCTGTTGAACAAACCATGGAATTTCAAAAAAGTAATATGATTTAGTTCTGGAACAAAATAGGACCAATTCTGTATAATTTGTGTGCATTCCTTGAGGAAATAGCGAGGAGAAATAAAAATAAGCCCATCTTATGGGAGTGTCCTTTAGAAACTGGGAAAAAACATTCTCGCCATTCCTGAGTGTGTTTTCTGGGGATATTTGATCAGGATAAACGTACTGAAGGGATATCTCTGTGTAGAGGTAGACAAACAGAAAAGAGGCCCCAGGCAAAGCTGCAGTACATACCTTCCAAGAGACAGACTTAGGTTCAGCAAAATGAGCTGAATTCTGCTGATGGCTGACAAAAGATCGAGTGACAGAAAGAGGGAAGGAGTGAGGGAAGGCAGGAGCTTTCAGCATGACTCGAGCCACCATAGCCAAAGAAATCAGAAATTCCAGTGGGAAATCTTAAAAGCTGCAACTAGTTCAAGTCCTGTGTATGCAGGCTGACGCGGGTGACAAACTGAAAACAATGCTGCCCAGTTTGGCGCAGCCACAGTAGAGATGCTGCTGTACAACACTCCCCAAGTTTGGCACAGATAAGGGGAGCTTTTACTGGTTGTCTGGAAAGACCAAGGACTTTGAACAAGTTGCTCCATCTGAAAAGGAACTATGATTAAGCCTTGGATGCATGTTTCAGAGTACTGGGCAGTCCTAAAATAGTCATGCATTCACCTGACTGCTCCCATGCTTCTGCTCCCTTGCACAGGATTCCTAGGCTGTCTGCAGAGCACAGAATGGGCTGGCAGACAAACACAAACCTGGAACATTGCTCTGAACACACAGGTGCATGGGTTTCATCAGAGAATCTATGGATAGCAACAGCAACCAGAAAGAATAAATCTAAATTACACCTTTATTTTCAGACACACAAGGAAAAAAACAAAGACCAGCCTAAATACCAGCAGATAACATTAGAAGCAAGGTTGCAATTTTACCTCCCTGGTAAAAGAGGTTAACATCAGCAGGCTTGCTCTACTGATGCCAGATGGACTTTTTCAAGCATCTGTAGATCAAACTGAAGTCTTCAGGCAAATCAGAGACAAACACATGTCAGTGTCCATGACCCACTCATAAACAGTATCAGGGAAAACTAAACCAACCAAATAAGCAAATGCAAATAAACCTGGAGGCAGAACTTTCTATGTTTTAGGCATTAACCAAGAAGTGTAATGTTGTAATTCCTTTGTGGTCAGCTACTCCAGCAGAGACATAAGGCAAAATTAGTAGAGCTAGGCAGGACTTAGAACATTTTTGATAGAAGTGTGCAAAGCATATGATAAGAAACAATATGCTTTTAATAAAAAATTTGTTTATACAGAAATACTTTATAGACACAATCAGAGCACTGCAAAATTCTAGATGAACATTTTTCTGCTTGGACTAGCAATGCTAAATGGGCAATAGTTTTGCCCTTTCTATTTCCTTTTTCTTCACAACTCAGCGCTTAACACAGTGCCTCTTAGTTCAGATTAAAGTGAGATGATGTAGGTCACTTGTGGGGAAAAAATAAGACAACAGCAGAATTAACCATTTTTACTAATAATTTAGTAACAGAACCAAGAAATACCAACATTTTGGAAATGCCAAGATGGCACTTTAGAGTCACGCTTTGCTTTTCTTCACGGTCTATGTATAAGGCAATTGTTTCAATCTCAGGAAACGTCTCTGCATGTCACCTCCAAGTGACAAGCATGGTGAATCTCAGCAGCAAGGGACCTGCTTCTTTCCTGTAGGCAGCTGCTTCTTGCTGTGCTCCGTGAGCACGATGCCTGGGAAGGCTGGAACTGAACTTCCATCCACAGCCTCTTCCCCACTTTTACTTGTGTGGGAGAGCAAGAGCCACACAGGTCTTGCTGTCTCCTTCTCTGTTCCTGTACTCAAATATATGGGAGAAAACCTATGATAGCATCTATACCAACATGCTACACCTTTTCAATTTTCACCTAGTCTTAATCAAATCAGCTATAAACTGACCATTAGAAAGGAGGCCTTTGAGACAACAGTTAATATCACAATCAATGTCAAACATTTTAAATACAATCACAGTAACAAAAGCAGAAAGACAGACTTTGATCTACTCAGTACACAAAAGAAACCAAAAAGGGACTGCTACATCATTTTTCTGTAAGTCTGGAAAGCTAATTTTCCTTCATCTCTGAGCTACTGCAGTAAAATATAGTACTTAAGGAATCTGAAATAGATTCTCCAAGGAAAAAGATGTACCACTTTCATGCCAGCCATGGAAATGCTATTTTATTTGTTGTTTTCCAATGACAGTCATAGTAAATCCTAAGTATGAATCTTGCATAATCCTGCAGCTCATTCTCATGTTTGTGGATTTAATTAGAGATGGATAAGGTATGGCCCAGACAACTTTAAATATAGGAGAAAAATATTTACAAGTTACTCAAAAAAGTAATTATATTTCCCAGTGCAAATGTATGCTGTTTATTTCATTTGTTTAAAAACATATGCCAAACACCTTCCTCTAATAGCCATCAACTAGCAACACAGAAAAGATGTGAAAGGTCTACAGTTATGCTGAGTATTCTCTGATGGTAGCTTTAATTTGCATGGAGGTCCTCATGAGTGCTCGGTGCATGTTATGTAAAATAAGTGTTGAAAGAATAAACAGGGCATAGGGAAAAGGGATGGACTGAGGCTTCATGGTCTGAGTTAGCTGTTTGTGTTTGGTACGCTGATGATGCTACAGAGTTGTTATAGCAACAGGCCAGAACGCTCTTGGGGAGAAAAATAAGAGGGTAAAAAAAAAAGAAGAAACAATTTATGTGACATGTAGGTCACTGTGCATGCTTTGATTGAACAGGTATGGGGAATAGACCCCACTCCAATGACCTCTATAAAAGCTTGAATTTCTCCATTTGTTTCACTTGGGACTTCACGATCCATTAGACTCTACAACCAAATGTGCACATCCCTCACTTTAATCGAAATAAAATCTTAGCTGGTCTGGTCAAATAGAGGAAAACATATGAGGATATAAAAAACAGAGAACTTGTTCCTGACTGGGTCTGGCTGGGCTGGAGTTCATTATCCTTTAGCAGCCCTCACAGTGCTGTGTTTTGCACTGGTAGCTGGAAACATTGGTGCTGATAACACCCCAGATTTTTGGCTACTGCTGAGAAATGCTGGCACAGCTTCAGCGTTGTCTCCTCAACATTCTGCACCCCACTAGCAGGAAGGGGTTGGGCAAGATTCTGGGAGAGGATGCAACTAGGCCAGCTGACCCAACTCAACCGGAGGGACTCCATACCATGTGACCTAAGCTCAGCTATGAAAGCTAAATGAGAGGTGGAATGGGGAGCATTTTTTATTTCACAGTGTTTGCC
Source organism: Cettia cetti (assembly GCA_013401135.1). Taxonomy (NCBI): domain Eukaryota; kingdom Metazoa; phylum Chordata; class Aves; order Passeriformes; family Sylviidae; genus Cettia; species Cettia cetti. Next base: position 85,861 of record VZUI01034054.1, read on the forward strand.
TTCTGGAGCAGTCTCTATGTGTGCTGAAGCCCTGCTTCCTGGGAAGTACCTGAACATTGCCCTCCAATGGGAAGTAGGGATTAATTCTTTTTTCCCCTCTGCTCAAGCGTGTGCCAGCTTTTGCCTTTTTTTTTTTTTTCCTTTAGTAAACTGCCTTATCTCAACCTATGAGTTGCTTTCTATCTAATTCTGTCTCTCCCTTGTCCAACGGGGAAGATGATGAGAGAGCTGCTTGGTGGGCACCGGGCACTCAGCCACAGTCACCCCACTGTACTGTTTCATGAAAGCTCCGAAATTCCGTAACTTTTCCTCTCCTGCCACTCATGCCTTCACCTCCCTTCCTGCTTTTGAGATCAACAGCAGTAACTTCTAATGTAAGTGTTTTGAAAGGATTAGTGAGGTAAGGGAGTGGACCTGACTTAGTCTGAACTTGGACGCATGGAAACTACTGAACTGCAAACAATGTCAGGTTCTTCATCATTTGTTTACTGCTATGCTTTTCTGCCTCCTTCTCACTTACCTTTGCTGGGTTTTGAAACACTCACTGAAACCTGACCATTCCTAACAATTTTCTCTTTCTCAAGAACAATAGTTAGTGCCTTGAAATTTCAAGCAAACATTTTTCATTTTTTAATATGAAGTACCAATATGGGATAATTCATCATTTTAGGCCAATTTTGAATATTAAAACTATCCAGATGTGTTATCCTTATTATTTTTTTTTTTACAGGAAAATCATAAAAGAAATTTATTCAGCAGTGAATCACAGGAAAAAAGCACTGAAAAATTTTAGTATCTTCATCATCTTGAAAACAATAGAGAGAATCAAAAGGGTATTTCAGAAACATATTCATTCTAAATATTCATGTCAGCATTGTTGTGGGGAAAGTCACACATCCCTTTGACGTCTTAATGAAAACTGAATATAAAGAACTGAAGCAACCTGGACAAATGTTCACATCTGGGTGCATAGAATGTAGCATATTGCAGTTTTTTGTTTTGTCAGTAAATTGTCAAATGTAGATACAGGGAGGGTAACATCAAATTATGACAACTACATTATTTAGATACAGCAAATCTAAGTTTCTAAAGCCTTCAGGGCTCTACAGTATGTCAAACATAGTTACATTCTCATGTTTAGTGGCCCTTAAATGTGTATCATAATTATGTAAATACCTACATTTTACATAAAATTCCTCAAGGACTACTGGCAGGCAAGGGGACACACCTTTTGTATCACAAACATATACCAGGAAGTGGGGCCCCCAATGTTTCAGCTCTTTTTAACCTAGGACTGGCAGAGAGCTGGAGGAGAAGGTGAAGTGCTTGAACAGGCATGAGCAGAGAATGACTTTTCACTGATGCTTTTCACCCACTTAATCAACTTCACATGAGACAGAAATGTAACTTCTTGCACCATGCAGGGAATGAAGATATTTTTGAAAACACATCCAGTTTAGCCCAGAAATGAAGTAGCCACTGTACATTCAGCTCCATGGGAACGTGCTGAGGATGACTTGCAGGCTGAGGATTACTCATGACTGTGAAACCTGCTCTCAGCATTCACAGCCGATAAGCATACAGTGAGTGCACGGCCTTTTGGTTGTCTATATTTGTACCACTCTGCTTAGAGGGCTTTGCATTTGCTTAGCATTGGTCAGGTCATTACATCCAACATCAGTGCTTCCCCGTAAAGCAGAATGATTGCCTGAAGCAGTTTTAATCAGTTTGTAACTGGAAATGTTCCATACAGGTCAATGGCTATCAGTTGTTGGAGTGTGCATAATGTAATTAGTGTGGGCTACAATTCCTATTTTGGACTTAAATAAGGACCTTTTTGCTAAAATCCACAGCTTTATATGAATAAATACTGAACTCTTTATCTTACAATAGTGTCACAGTTCATGGAGGCTTTATTCTCCAAATCAAGAAATCTGGACTGTTTAAAGAGAACCATTAAGTATAAATACTTCTGGAGGGTGAGAAGGAGGAAGGGCCTGTTTAGCTTTCTACAAGTCAATATTCTGCTGCCCTAGCTTTGCAGAATTTAGAAGCTGTTGTTCTCTTATTAGTCAATATAGAACATGTACTGATTAACGCATGTTGGGGTGCACGAAAAATGTCACTGTAAAGCCCTCCACAGACCGTTCCCTGTTATGTCACACATTACTCACCAGAAAGCAATTTTGTCTTCTAAGTCTTGGACTTGGCTGTCTGATTTCAGCAGATTCTTGGAACAATAGCTCTCTGCTCCTCGATGTCTGTACCCCTAAAAACATTTGTGAACTAAAAGATCAATATCTTTCCTTCAAGCTTCCTCCAAGCTTCAGGAATTCCTGCAGCTCCTCCTAAACTAAACCAGTGGACAGCTTCTGAAGCACTTTCCTGTGTTTCTAAGTAATTTGGTAATTAAACAGACTTGCCTTTGAGAGGAAGGTCATGCAATTATTCTGAGGAATAAAAGACAACTTTTCCAGGCTCCTGATAGTGTCTGCTGCCCTCTCATTGCATTTTACATATTTAAAGCCTGACTTTCATGACAAGGTAAAATTAGCACTGAAGCAGATAATTTTTAAGGCATCAATTCATAATGTTAAACAGAACAAGGGACTTTCCCTTTGAATTGGTCCATTAGCAACCATTCCTACAGGCTGTGTTCCTTGTTTTAAATGGCAACAGGAAAAGAAAACCCACCCCAAAACAGGGAGGCAGAACAACTGCAATGAGTAATGATGAAATAAAATTGTATTTAGTGCTACAAAAAGTTTCCTTTTATTAATAAATAGCACTGTTAACACAGCACTTGAATGTATTGGTTTAGATTGGGATATATTTGATAGCAGCTGCAGAGAACAGACATGAACACAGTCTTCATTCTGTTTATGCTCTCAAAAATACTGATATATAAAAGGATGTTTGGGCAGAAATGCAACCAATTCTACTGATATACTGACCTCTTTGCATACTAAAATAATAATCTGTTTTTCATATGCTATCATCCTCTCAATATACCGGACAGCACTAAAATTTAGAGCTTTGCACTGGCATCCAAACAGGAACAGTCACAAACAGCCTGCAACCTTACCTGTGATGGAGAACTGCATAAAAAAAGGGTGGGGAAGGTGACAATAGCTCTCTTTTGCAGAGGAATATAGAGCAATTTGATAAAACACAAAAATGAACCAGACAGGAAAGATATAGTGGGCTTCCAGAAGATGAAAAGCACAAAATGAATGTGATGGAAGAAGATGAGGCAGTGCAGGAATTCCCAGTGTGACGGTTCTGAATCCAAGATTACTGGCAAAAAAACCCCAAAAAACAAACCTGCTTTGAGTGTCTTCACTTAAAAGAAGAAAGAAAAAGTAAAAATATGTGAGATAAAACAAAAAGTGAAAGGCAGTGTCACTAAAGGTGACACTTGGAAGTAAGCTTGGATCACACCAGGACATATTCTAGAAAGTGACTGTACATATGCATTAGCAATATCAAGCAGAAAGAGAAAAAATAAAATTAGTCATAACCTTAAACAAACATAGAATATGAGTGGAAAGGCGAGCCTGGGGCTCCCTATTTATCTATGTATCATAGGAAACAAGAATCTTTGGATCCAAATGGCAACAATTAAATAAAAAAAAATATTGACAATAGTTCTCATTTAGACCTAGGCTGGAGAATTCATAAAAGGGTTTAACTATCATATATGTAGAAAGGGCATACTTTGGTAACAATTAGAAAAAGAAAGAAATTCAAGCATGGTAGCTTGTCTTAATACAGCCAATGCTGAAGAAACCTTTCTAATCACATTCTGCACATTTAGAACTTGGAGAGGGAGGTGTTTGTTTTCGTTTGTGATTTTGGTTTTTTTTAACTGCTGTGTCTGTAACATAATTATTAATTATTCAATGCATGGCTCTGTGGAGAGAAATGCCAGTCTGTTTCAGATGACCAGCTGCTGAAATTACAGCTGACTGTTAATCGTTTGTTCATCCTTCTTCTTTACAGCCTTAGTCTAGTCAATCTCTGTGATCTTTGCCCACTCCTTTCGCTGTTCCCCTCCTCCCATTCTTGACAGAGAGGTGGACATTTTGAAGGCCAAGCATGAGAGGAAGCAAGAGGAAGCTACTTTGAAGTCCTTCTTTCTCCCCATGCTCAGCAGACTTCTCTATTTGCAACCTCTTGCAAGGGGTATGCTCTGCTGTTTCTGAAAGACAGGTCCCCCCTGGAGGGGACCACTTGGACTTGAAACTTGTGCCCAATCTCCTTACCTGTTTGTAGAAAAGGGTATCAGTGCAACAAACTTTAGAAATATTTGCTGTTCACTGTCATTTATATCTGAGAGAGGAAAAAAGGGAATCTGAAGAGCATTTCTACCCAAATATGTCTACACATATTTTTTTTGGCTTAAATCTGATTGCAAACTTTAAAATCCAAACAAACAAAACTTCGCTTCCTCTTCACAGCAGGGAGGCTTCACGGGAGTAATGAGTGCACTCCCAGATACCCTTGTTTATCCTTGTTTAATCAAGACCAAAATGCTAAGCTTCATAGGCAAGGTCTATTATGTAAATTAACTTCAATAGTTCAAAATGGCTTAATTTGTATTGAAAAGATCCCATTAGTATGTGCATTCTTCAAACAAAATGAAATCTGTATACTAGTGTAGGGTGTTTTTATCTTCATAATTAGTATAATTGTAATAGCTGCAAAATGAAAATCTGTAGGCACAGCCTAGAAAACACGAACTAACCAGTAATAATTACCATTTCTACTGATGTAATATGCTAACTGGCTGAAGACCTCCCTTGTAGAGACTTTTAAATGTATTTAGTTTTAGAAAAAGAAGGAACAATCCCAGCATCACCAGATCACAGAATGGATAAGGCTGAAAGGCAACACACCAGTGGGGTCATCTGGTCCAACCTCCCTGCTCAAGCAGAGCTGTCCTAGAGCGCATGGACAGGATTGTGTCCAGACAATTCTTGAGCATCTCTGGCAAGGCTAAATCCAGCACAGATTACAAGAGCTAGACATTCAGTTCCATATCAAGTGTGGTATACAGCTATATGAAATGTTTCATTCCCCTTAATGAAGTCTTAAAAAGCACATAAAAATACAGTTAAGGCACAAATACTGAGAGATGATTAAGAAGTTGTTGTTTTTGGGTTTTTTTTAAGCTTGACTAAATAAATTCACATTGTCCACAACATTCCTAACTTTCTACCTGGGCAGAGTTACACCAAACATTCATGCTCCAGGTTGGGGACACACCAAAGTGATCTGCTAAGAAAGACCAAAATTACATCTTTGTGAGGAAGTTCAGCTGGGAGGCGAAAGCCATAATTACATATTACCACTCTGCCCTCAGGTATTTCTTCCTTCAGATGCAAACAGAATTCCATTCTCCCTAGGGGGCTGGCGAGTTTTGTGCATTGATGACAGATAGGTATGATTTTCTGCCCAGACTAGGAAGAGCAATAAGACAGCAACCCCCTCCAATACCCCTGCTTGCACTCCTGGGGATCAGGGCATCTGAAGTGAGCTTCTGAGCAGATCTCAGCCTGGCTCTCCACTTCCTGTGTAATAATTGTGCTGCTTTTCAGGATGCTTTTCAGGATGCTTTTCAGGATGCTTTTCAGGATGCTTTTCAGATGCTTTTCATGGTCTCAAATTAAAACTTGAAATTCCACAGACGAAATCCAGAATGTGAATTCTATTCTGGATTTGAAAGGTTGTTCACTGGCATTTGAGTAATGCAGGAGGATAAAAACTCTCTCAGAAGAGAAGGATAACCTCTGTTAATAAGACCTTTGGAAAGTGCATGCTATTAAGCTGAGCACATAAGAGCTAAGGAAATAATTCTTAAGCAGAAGTGACTGAATTGTGTCTTGAGATAGGAGTGTAACTCTACCTAATACTGTTTCCAATCTAGATGTTTGTTGTGGTGTACTTACTCAAATGATGGAGTGATCAACAAACAACTGTTGCTTTGCCTATGAAGAGGTCTCCTTTAGCTGCCCCCTTGTCCTGGCACAGGACTGACTGCTGCACCTCTCCTCTGTATCAACAGGAGACTGCAAACCCCTCATGGCTACCAGTCTGATTCTGCTTCCTTCACCAGCAATCAGAATTGTATTTTTAAACTAATTACATATCAATATATCCAAAGAAAAAAAAAACTTTTTTATGCTAGTGATGAGTAGACCATAAGTTAACCTGCATCTTTGATATCTAAGATGAAAATATTAATATTTCTATTATCTTGGAGAACCAGGCTACGGAGCTCCCTCAAAGAGTTTTCACATTATTTTCTGTGCACTATACTTCTGGATTTATATTCTAGTAGAAAACAAAAGTTATTCTTTTCCTAGCTTACTCCAGCTTGCAAGAGGAGATCAAGCACATTATGTGAACAAGTATTCAGAGGGAAAAAAAAAAAAAGTCTAGCTGTTTGAAATGATAATTAATTTACCATAACAAATAGAAAGAAAAAAACTCTTGGCAGGTTGTGATTGACTTAGCATTGCTGCTAGCAAATTTCAGTTTACTTTCAGTAACAGCATGTTCACTGCATAGTAACCCTGAGTTCACTTTGCCAAAATCAGTGGAGAAACAGCCTGTCAACTGCAACAGATGTCGCTGGCTCTAGGGAGCTGGTGTAGAGCACTCCCTTTCAAAGTGGTGAGTAGACAAGGCCTGTCTTCCATTTGGGGGCACACTGTTCACCGAATCACAGAATCAATTAGGTTGGGAAAGACCCCCGGGATCATTTAGTCCAACCTATAACCCAACACCAACCTGTCAACTACACCATGGCACAGAGTGCCGGGTCCAGTCTTTCCTTAAACACCTCCAGGGACAGTGACTGCACCACCTCCATGGGCAGCCCTTTTCAATATCTAATTGCCCTTTCCATTAAGAGTTTTTCCTAATGTCTAGTCTAAGCCTCTCCTGGCGCAGCTTAAGACTGTGTTCTTTTACCCTGTCACTGGTTGTCTGGGAGACCAACCCCCACCTTGCTACAGCCTCTTTTCAGGTGATTGTAGAGAGTGATAAGGCCACCTCTGAGCCTTCTTTCCTCCAGGCTAAACACGCCCCAGCTCCATCAGCTGCTCCTCATAGGACTTGCTCCAGGCCCTCACCAGGTCCATTGCCCTGCTCCGGAAGGGCATGTTCCAGCTCTTCGGTGTTTTTCCTGAATTGAGGGGCCCAGACCTGGACACTGCACTCGAGGTATGGCCTCACCAGTGCCAAGTACAGGGGGACAATCCCTGCCCTGGTCCTGCTGGCCACACCATTGCTGATAGAGGCCAGGATGCCTTTGGCCTTCCTGGCCACCTGGGCACTGCTGGCTCATGTTCAGCTGCTGTCAACCAGCACCCCCAGGTCCTTTTCCACTGGGCAGCTTTCCAGCCACTCTGCCCCAGCCTGTAGCATTGCATCGTGGCCATGGTGTACTTTGTTAGTTTGCTGAACTTCATGCCAGTGGTCTCAGCTCCTCTATCCAGCCTGTGGAGATCCCGCTGCAGAGCCCTCCTAGATCCTAGCACCCAGCTTGAAGTCATCCACAAATCTGCTAATGGTGGACTCAATCCCCTCATCCAGATCATCAATGAAGATCCTAAACAGAACTAGGCCCAACACAGATCCCTGGGGTGCACCACTGGTGACAGGACATCAAACCGATGCAAAGCCATTCACACCTCTCTCTGGGCCTGGCCATCCAAACAGTTCTTATCCAGCAAGGGGTGCACCTGTCCAAGCTTTTTCATGAATGTGCTATGGGAGATGGTGTCAAAAGTTTTGCTGAAGTCCAGGTAGACAATATCCATGGCCTTCCCCACTTCCACAAGGCAAGTCACCTGGTCATAAAAGATCAGATTGATCAGGAAGGGCCAGCCCTTCCTAAAATCATGCTGGCTGTTCATAGTTATCTTTGCCTCTACTCTATGGGCTGTTCTTTATATTTACACAAGGCATATAAAGTAATGAACAGTAATCCTCTAATTTTATCTGACCATTTATGTTCAATGAGGCTCATATTGATCCATCCTGTACATCAAAATGTATAATTTGAGAAAAAAAAATTCTTAAATGGAAAATGGAAACAGGAAACGAAGGCTGAAGAGGAAAAGGACTACAGATTAAATATTAAAAGAACACAATTACGGCTTGACCATCTAAACTAATTCCTCAGCTGAGAAATGTTAGCTTTCTACAAACAGATTTGCTCCCTTGTAAGTATTTTATAAATCACTTTTCTGCTGGTGAATAGAATGCAACCCGCTAAGCTCCTAGAGATGTTATATCTACATCAGAAAAGAATGGCTCTATTTTTAGCCACAAACATTTTCTGGGTAAAGAAAAGCAAAGTAAAGCCATGGCAATTAAACCTAATAGCTGTGCACAGCAGTCCTGTCAGGCTGCCTCTCCATAGGTGAATGGAAAATGCAGTGGGACTAAAAGCTCTGTAGCTAAAGGAAATTGCACAATTAAGATGCTTTTCTGATTTGGTATTTGTAATCTGTTTTTTCAGGGGAGAGAAGCCCTAAATGTGTTTGAGAGTTTCTTCTAATTACAGAGAAAACATTTTGGTGAGATTTGGTCCCTCAATCCTATACCATATTCCTTCCAAGAAATAGAAATAAAGTGATTTTCAATTTCTTAACTCCTGCTCTTTTACAGATGAAAAAACTGAAAAAATGAGAGGAAGATCTAGTCATTCAGCATTTGCCTCTCTGCTTTCCTTCCAGGATTCTTAACTCCACCTCTAGTCTTTAGATCCGTGGAAAAAAAACCCACACCAAAAACCAAGCAAACAAACAAACAAAAAACCCCCACCAAACACCACAGTAACACTACCAACAACAACCCCCCAAAAAACCAAAAAACACCAACCCCCCCACCACAAAAAAAAAACCACAAAAAACCCTAAAAACCCCATTACCCTGAAACACAAAACCAAAAGAAACTCCTAAATGCTCATTTATTTTCCAGATATTGCAGATATTTCTCATTAGCCATTGGCCCAAATTTGACAGTGTTTGGGTACAGCCCTTGTAAGATATGATACTCAAGATAAATAGGTGCTAATTATGTTTTGAAGAGTGTCTTAGCACTTTTTGACATGTTGCATCTCCAAAAATTGTCTGTTCTGAAAATTTCAAATAAAGCTCATCTGAAGTGAGATGTAGCTGAAAAGAGTCATTAGAAGAGGAAAGAAGGCATTCTGGGACATTATTTGTTGGTAGTCATGAAAATAAGAAGAATCCTAGGAGCTTTGGAGATTTTTAAAGACTGCAAAATGACTACATACTATTTGGAGTCCTAATCATTATGCTTAACTACAGGCAGAGTTTTGGAGGAAATAAAGGAGTAACAAGATGGTACTACTATGTGAAAATGGTGGAACTGAGCTGTCTACCACGCTGTTGAGTGACATCCATTTTTCACAGCAACAAGCAAGGAATTTTTACACCCAGCAGTGCTTTAAGATGAAATTTTCAGGATGACATTAGTACCTGAATCAGAGAAGCTGCTTTTAGTTTTCCATTGGAAAAACAGAGTTCTACTAAACTGGAAGATTTACCATGTCAAGGCTTATACACTATGGCACTGGGTATCACACATCTGGACCTTTGCATCATATGTCCAATGAAATTGATCCAAGAGCTCTTCCACAGGATACTATGAAGACCAGAAAATAATCACAGCGTTTATCAGCCAGGCCCCTGAACAGGGTGCTGAGGTCCAGCATTTAAAACACATCTTGGAGTCTTCTGTCTAAGGATGAAGTATTTCACTGCTTCTGCTCGCAGGCTGTGATAAGGGTCAGCTGTAGGTGGAAAGAAATGGCTGATAACTGGCTCATCTACTTGTGCTTCCAGCACCTGTGAGGGTTTTTCCTTCTTGGGAAAATACAATCAGTAGCACAGAGCTTCCTAATGTATGTTTATAAGGATGCTGGAACCAGACATTTACAAAATGGAAAAAAGAATTTCAAACCACAGCTAACAGAAATACACAATCTCAAAAATTTGCACATTAGAATTCCCTCTTAAAATAAAGGGTTAGAACTCATTTATTATCTCTGAACAAATCTAGGCTCTTTGCAATAATTTCTTTATACAACTGCCTTCTTCTTACCCTCCAGCCCAGAGCTTCATAGTTAGGAGCACCATTTCATGTGACTCTCTGTCTTAGTCAAATGGTTTCCTTCCAAATGGCTATCACAAAGGTTTAACTTTTCCTTTCTTAAGACGTCATATGCTCCTACCAATTCAAACCCTGAGTCTGAAGTATCTCTTCATCTATAATAAAAGCATATCACAGCAGTTGCAGATACAGATAGTGTGTCAATAAACACCCAGGACCACAGCCTTGTTTGTTACAGCTTTGTATCTCCAAAGGTCTGCAAGGAGGGAAGCAGGAATCAATACGTGCAGACAGCAGGAATACTGAGCAACTGCCAAGGTGCGCAGACAGCTCTCCAAAGGCAGGAGGAGAGGCAGGCAAGGGAAACGGAAAATCATGAAGTAGAACAGAGAACACACAGACCCATGAAAACTCCTCTTCAAAAGTTTTGTTCCCATGTCTTTCAGAGAAAATATACAGAAAATGTATTTCTAAAGGAAAGTGTATTAAGCTAAAATTGTAGTTCAGAACATACTTTAGTATCTAATGGTTACTTTCACCTGTAATGAAATAATCATTAAAAGAGGATGAAATTGAATGTGAAATACAACTAAAACTGAAAGATTCAAAATCTCTGAAAAATGTGTTATCCAAGTACCCTTGGGTCTGTCCAAAAGCTATTCAATGCAAAAACCAACAACAACAACAAAAAAAAAACCCCTCAGTTCAGTAACTCTGAGATATGCTTTTTCACCAAAAGGCTTAATTTTCACCAGCAATACAGAAAAGCAATTATTTAAATTCAACTTTTAAGTTTTTATACTAATACCATCCTCTGGGATCAACAGAGAGATCAAGACAGAAACTGTAACTTAGTGCTGTAAGTCCCATCAGCTTGACTAAGGGCAAGACACAAGTTCATCTTCCAACAAGGTTTTACTGTGAACCCTTAAGTTATCTTGCAGGAGTTCACTATGTCACAAAAAGACACAGAGGATATGTGAAATAAGACTTGCACATATATATATAAAGCAGCAGAGGGAGAAAGAACCTGACCTTAAACTGTTAATTTAACAAAAATACAACTGTGCTCTTTTAGCCTGAAGCCAGTGTTACATAAGAGTAATAGAGAAAAATGGTTTCCATGCAACATAGCCCGATAATCTATCTGAATAAGAAGCTATTTTTAGTTTTTGAGAAAAATGACATCTTCAGATGAAAAGCATCACTTTCACTATATTCAAAAATTACTTCTTGTCTGTTGTAAGTATAATGTGTACCATCTATTTACATGTTTTGCACAGATTTGATACCTTACTCCACGTGTTAGGTTCTATTAAAATACATATAATTTAGTAGAATATTTTATACCAATAAGTTCTGCTTATTGAAATGAATAAATACAAGGTTTTTCTTGAAGGCAACTGTATTGTTATGTTCTGTAAATAGAAGTCAATGATGTTTCCTTGATATTAGTTGTGTTTTTAAAGACACTGAGGTAATTTCCTTGTAAACCAATTTCTAACAACAATACTGTACAATAGGGTAATAAAGATTTTTTCCCCCAGCTTACCCTTTGCCCATTTAAAAATTCTTTCTCCTGGACACTTGGTACTTATACATAACGCTCATCACAAACAAAATTCAGGAGATGCTATTAATTGTGTCACTGTTTTATATTGAGAATGCACTATGGGATTAATTTAAAACAGGATCCCACACTATAAGTCTTTGAGCTAGTACCTAAAACAAAATACTCACTACACCAAGGAAAGTTAAGAATAAAAAAGCAGAAAGGAGAGCATGACAGCAAAAGAAGTCATGTTAGTGTCACAGAGAGACAGCACCATGATTTCCACGTATAAATATAGGCAGCATGACAAAAGAAGTGGGAAGGCAAAAATTTCAGCAGAGAGGGAGCTCAACAGAAGAGGGAATGGTAGAAAAAAATTTTGCACATTAAAAGTTTAGGCAGAGAGTCAGTGGATGGACAGATGACCACACAAATGATCATGGGTGACTAAAGGACCATGATCCCATTTGAAAGTGACTGCCCTCAGCCCAACCTGCTGGAGAAATGAAACCACCTAGAACCCCAGGGAAGTGACTTTAACCAGTGAAGTGTACTTCATGAACAGGAATGCAGGATTGGGAGTCCAGCCACTTGATGCTGAGGTACCATCCATTTAGTGAGAGCAGCTCCATGTCCTCAGCAAGAGCAGCTGCTGTCTGAGCTGAGGGCACAATCAACACAGGCTTGTTCATGCATGCTTGTGTTTACCTGAACCAAGAGATAGTGATGGCCAGCATGATTGTTCAGATTTATGCTTTTCCATAATTAGTTTTGCATGTGTATGTCAGGAAACCTGTGGATTTAGTTAATATATATTTAGAGGTAATAATGCAATTCAGCACTACTAACTTAATCTCCTGGGAAAAGGAACAGTTATTTAGCATAAACACTTTGTTTACAGCCCAAACTCAAAAACAATGCTGGCTATCCAGCTGACATATGCCCAAAGCATATTTATCTGATAAAGGAAAACTCCCTCAAACAAGGACAACACAGTAATGAATAAACAAATTATATCTATTGCTCTCATAACACTGTAATCAGGATGGGATTTAAAGATGGCAATACCTTTAAGGGAAAATCTGAGGGAAAATGTAAACTAAAGCAGTTACTGTTTCTAGAAGGAAAGCTGAAAATATGTCAAAAATTATAACTGAAGTTGTACACCTACAAAACCTTGTTTCAAATTTCTGTATCATTGCATGCTGTTTTGCCATTTTTTGTGAAGTACAATAGCTGCAAAATAATTGACACAAGTGGACTAAGCATTGCAGTACCATGTCCTGGCACAGAGGTGGCAAAGACAAAAGAAGCATTTGGGGCCACAGGAAGGAGAAAGCAGCAAAGCCACTTTTGCCAGTAGAGAAAATATGACACTCTCAGTTCCCAAAGCCGTGAGTCCTCTTTTCCCTGAAACAAGATGTTGAGGCTCTGTCCTTAGTTTTTAAATCTGGTGAATGTTATGAATTCTGGTATTGCTTCACTAACACTAAATTCAGAAGGGTGGTCTATGTTAAGCCATCAGACTGTGGCTTCAATTGAAAGGATTACTAAGATAATATCATTTTCAATGGTGTTGACATCAAACACACAAGGGAAGATTTTTTTTATCATTTTGTTGTTTCATGTCTTACATAATAAGAGTTCCTACCAAAGAAAACATTGATGCACTAATAATCATATTCCACAGAAAGATAGACACTGAAACCATCACATTATCACATTGCAATATACAACAAAATATCTAAGTTATTTTAAGACTTTGAAGAGAAAGTAAGAATCAATAAATGAACAAAAATGTAAATCTGTTTATGAATAAGTAAAGAAGAATAAATCCTAAGGTGTTGGGAGTTGCTTTTGGTGGACTTTTTTTCCATTTTATAAAGTATTGTTTAGAAGAATATATAAGAAACGGATTAAATACGTAAAACAGTTGCATCATCACATTGAAACATATTGCTGCCAGAACCCTATTTTTAGGCATCGGTCTGGGATGAAGGATGAGCTTGACAAGGGCTATGTAGCTCTGGAACACAGAAGAGGTTGACTGTCATTGAGACAGCAAGAGCCAGAAACTCTGAAAAACCATTTTGTGCATCCATGGGAAAATCAGTTTTTATGAGGAAGGGGCTCTCAGACAAACCATTTTAGTACCTAAATGTGTGGTAGGGAAAACTAAAAGATGGATAATGTGCTGGTCACCACGGAACCTGGAAAAAAAATGATACATTTCTGTGGACAGAATTCAGAGTAAGACACTTCATCAAGAAGTGTGTGTCCTTGTGGCATAAACAAACAAAACTTCAGTTAGTAGCTGTAAATTCTCTCTTTGTTGCTAATACTATGCAGCAGGTCTTTATTCAAGGGGCTTCTGTTTCTTTTAATTTTATTTTATTTTTAATTCAAATAGCTGTATTTCAGTTGGGGTCAGTCTGAACATTGTTACAGCAATTGCTGGCACAATTTTTGACCAAATGTGTTTGGACTGAGACAACTTGGTCATTTAATTTAATTAAATTCTCTACTCTTCTCTTTTCCATCACATATAATTTAAGCCATGTGTAGAATCTTAGATTAGTGCATCAGTGAGAAAGTAAATCTATCTACTGAAAATTCTCCAAGCAAATCTTACATTTAGTGTTAATAAAGCGAGTTAGAGACTGAATGAGAACGTTAGGTTTAATAGTTTTTAAAACATTGTACTTTTAAGGAATAATAAAAATTCTTAATGTTAGTATGTCAGTGGTGTTATTTTATACTGTATACTCTTTAGCTGGCACAGACCCAAGCATATTGCTGATAAAGCACCACAGCTGAAATCATTATGCCACTTACACACTTAGGATGTTGGACTAAGCAAGCTGATTGCTCTTATTAGCATTTGCCTTTTGATGCAAAATAATAACTCAGAATATAATTCAGTGGCAGAGAAAAGAAAAAAAAAATAAAAGAAGAACCAATTTCAGATGTGGCACAATTCCAGAGAATATACTTGAGGAAGACTTTGGAGCAATTCATCAACTGAATCTCTTACATTACATATGTTCACTTAAGGTACCATGATTTTATTCTGAAAAATGCTGAAGCAGCACAAAATAAGCAACAAATCCGTATGCAGCAGAAATTTCAATTACCTGAAATGTTTCTTGAAGCTCCAAGTGAATCTTTAGCTGTCATAGAGAGATCCTAATACAGGATTTTCTAATATTTTTTTCTTCATAAACTACACCCCTGTGGGTCCCTTCCAACTCAGGATATTCTATGATTCTATAAAGGCAGCCTGTGGGGCTTTGTGCTTGTTTTCCTCCCTGGTTTTGAAGACTTGTAGGTTCTAAAGCATTGCTAATCTGTTGCAATTTAAAAACCTTGCCAGTTGGTATTTGCTCTGTTTTGGATTCCCTATTTCAGTCTTGAAGCAAATTAAACCTCCATGTAACTACCTAGCTGGACTACACATTTCTACTCAATACTGAAAAAACCAGAGCACATACACACTTACCACACCACATCAATCATGACAGCAGTCATTTTTGCTGTCAAATCCTCTAGGATCAATGTTGCCCCCTCGTCTCCCATTTTTAAGGGTGAGGATGCTGGAACCCTTTTGGCAACCCACAATTCAACAAGGTACTCAGGTATTGTAGCCAAGGCAAAAGGATGTTCTTACAACCCACTTAATTCCTTTGTTCACACATGTAGCCAACCCCCGACTTACCCTTAAAAAAACCCCAAAAAACAAAAAAAAACCCACAAAAATAACCTCAAACCCAAAATAAGAAAATGATAAGTCAGATATACACACGTGCTTCATTTTGGTGGTAAAACAAGAGGAAATGGCCTCAAGTTGCTCCAGGGGAGGAAAATATTCTTCACTGAAAGGGTTGTCAAGCACGGCACTGGGTGGCCCAGGGAAGCAGTTGAGTCACTATCCCTGGAGGCGCTTTAAAGACATTTAGATGTGGCACTTGGGGATACAGTTAACTGTTGGACTCAATGATCTTAGAGGTCCTTCACAACATAAATGGTTCTAAGACTCTATGAATGTTACAACAAGTAGAAGAAAAGTTAATGAATATTGCAGAATGTTTATTAAGGTATAAATACAATATATACTTATACTATTCTATGTATTAAGGAATGGAAAGGATATTTCAAAAGAAAAAGAAAATCAGAAACTGTGCATTTAAAGCATTAAACAGCATCATATACAATTAGGACATTTCAGTTCTGAAAGCTGGGAAGAACCAAAAAACAAAAAATCTGATCACTGATGTTCTGACAGGCCAAAAATATTTCACAGTATCATAGGAAACTGATGCTTTCAGCCCAGAGTTAGATAAACTTTTGTCTACAAAAGTGAACTGAAAAGTAATTAAACTTATTACTGTGTCAGAAGTTTTCTACTTTTCATGCTATTGATTAACTGCTGGCAAAAATTAGTTTACATGTCTTGCATTTTTAATAGAGATCTATGTCTACTGCCCTCTGGACAGTCTGGATCTCTTAAATTACATCTACTTACTAAGAATTTTAATAACTGTTTCAGTGATTGGTACTTTCTGGATCATTAAGGGCTGAATAAAAAGAAAGCAGCACTTCAGTGCTAATTATCAGATTGTAGTTTTAAGTAAATACCCCAAAAGGGAATTCTTCTTTAGCAGGAATGAAAGTATCTGTGAAAAAAAAAAATCTTGTGTTATATATAAAACCAAGTTTCCTAAGGGAATTTGGAAAACCTCTTCATAGAGAATGAGAGTTAGGGCAACCTTTATATGCTGAACAGGAAAAGCAAGCAAAGGAATGTGTGTGAGTAGGAATAGGTGGGGGGATCTTTCAATGCAAATTGTATCACGTAAGTATTATATTATGTTGCACAAACTAACTAATATTAGGCAAGGAAACTGCAGGGGAGATTGGACTCTAGTCTTCATTCTGCTGCAGTAAGCCTTTCACAAGCCACTTGAACCCCAAATGTAAAAGAACTGATCAGTAAACGTAGAAGTATCAGAATCAGATCCTACTCTCTCTCTTTTCAAAGTGAAATCTCATGGTATTACTAAAACACAGATTTGACTTGAAAAAAGCCCCAAAATATAAGAAAGTCCCAGAAAATTTTGTTTTGAAAAACATGTCCAAGCTATTTAAAATTATTTAGGTGTTACCTAGAAATTCTTTTCTGGTTTTTACTTTGAGATTTTGGGGGTTTTTGTTTGGTTTGGTTTCTCGTTTGGTCGGGTTTTGTTGTTTTTTTTGTTTGTTTGTTTTGGTTTTTTTTGTGGTTGGTTGCTTGGGTTTTAGAGTTTTTTTATGTATTTTGGGGGGTTTTTTTGCTTTTTGGTTTGATTTTGGTTTTTTCTTGGTTTTTTGTTTGTTTTGTTCTGGGTTTTTTGGATGAGTTTTTTGTTTGGTTGGTTGTTTTTTTTGGGAGTGGAAAGGGGGTCTTGGCAAAACATTCTTAAGTAACAGAGACAGGAGCCCAGGAGGAAGCCCTGTATTATAATTTACTCACTACTAGTCTAATTCCTTGATCACTAACAAGTGAAGGTATGATGAGAGCTACAGTAGATAGCTGGTATCAGAACACAGATTAGACCCTTTTAACAACGATAAGCAGAGTCAGGGGAAGGGAAAGAGGAGAAGACAGAAAAGTTGTAATAGATACTCCAGCTGGTGCAGAACAAAGGTGATGGCAAGGGTATGTCTAATCACACTCCTGATTGCTTTAAACATGCACCAGATGATGTAAGAGAACTGGGATTTCCACAGCATAATAAAGCTTGAAAGAAGCAAGATCTCTGAAACAACAGTGTTGCTGCCTGGCAGATTGATCAGAAGGCCCTCTAGAACTTGAGCCACCTTAAATATCAAAACTACAAAGTGATAATGCTGAGGTAACACAAACAACAAAAAGATGGGTCAGAGCAAGCTGTTTTCCAAGCTGTACACATCTGCCTGGTAAGCCAAACAAACTTAGAAGTGTTTCTGGAAAGGAAAATGATGATTTGTAGAAGAAAAATGCCTAAAGAAACCTAGAATTTCTTTGTGTGGCACAACCTAACGTATGAGGATAAACAATATACAGATAATCTCTAAAGAATGCCTACACTGGTTATTGTAAGATTACTTCAAGGCAATACCTGCAGTTACTAGCCTGTCTGTCCAGGCTGATTTAGCCTGCTGACATTTTGCTATGAAGATATTTCCAGCATTTTGGAATTGTGAGTCTGAAGGGTGAAAGAAACACCTTTCAATCAAGTAAGATTTGCAAATATTCAAATAATTTCAGCCTGCACACTGGTCTAGGCAGGCCTAGTCCTGAATGCTAAAATTATTACTTAACTCCTTACTGAACACATCTTCCTAACTCTAATCATGTTGCACACAGGGCATGGTAGCATCCTTTACTCTGGAAATACTGGCGGCATTTAAATAAATCCACTACAGATTTCTAAGAGAACAGGAAATACAATAAAATTATTGAATGTCATCCCTTGCAATGGCAGAATTTGATGGAGTCAGAATTTCACCCCCTGTGAGAACCAGGAGTAAGTAGACTCAGAAGTGCAGAGCCAGACCTGTAAATTAAGGTTGATAAGATGAGGACTGGAGGACATTGTTTTTCCTACTATACTACAAATCATTATATAAAAAGTGAGACTTCCAGTTTACAAGCTTAATGTTTTTATGCCCAGAGCATTCCTATGGGCAAAACTTAAATTGCTCCAGTGCTTGCAGAAGTCACACACAGCACTATAAATATAAGCAATGCCTGCTCAGGTAAACAGTGCAGCACAGAAAGAGTGTCTTCTCCAAAATGTCAGGAACCACACTTCTGATAATTTTTTACCATGGGATGGAATGACCAGCCTTTGAGAGTGTCAATGGACAGTACTCCACTATAATTTCAGAATCGAAGTTCTTGGACACAATGCAAACTCTTTTGGCATATTTTGGGTAGGCACCTCCTGATCAGCTTCAGGATTTAAATGATCCCAATTTCATCTCCAGATTGTCTGCCAGGGCTGTGTCTTTAGCATCCAGGTGGTCAAACAGTGAAAGTTGACGGATAAAATCTGGCAAATCAATATCTGCTTGACTAGGTATTTCAGTGCCTATATGCAAAGTACTGCATATATTTAAATTAGCAGCGAAGCTGGAGCAAGTCTGCTTCCCAAATTAATCTGATGGACTGCAAGACAGAAATTGTTCAGACATGAGAGGTTTTTCTGTGTGGTAGGTGACACAGAGGAGGACAGAGTAAATCCAGCAAATACACGGTGCAAATGAAACAGGTAAAACATCCTGCTTATGCTCTCATGCCTATGGCACAGCAGTGGGTTGGCACCATGGCTCTAGCTCTAGCCAGGACCTCCAAACACGTGATCTGCATGAGGACCATGACACCACTGCTTCAACAGGCACAGCCATTGTGTGCTTTGATATGTCCCTGAAAGAACCAGGCTCTGAGAAACAACTTTGAGGAGGGATGTAGCCAGCTCCAGCCAGTTCTGGTTTGGATGACTCCACGGAGTTCCCCATATTGAAGTGGATGACTGCAAATGTAACACAAGCTGCATTTGTTTCTGGATGTGGGGTGTTTCCAGAAAAGAGACATTAACACTGCCCTATCATGGTCTTGGATCCGAACAGTGAAGTCTGAAAACTTCCAGTAGAAAAACACTCTGTAATTAACCAACAGGAACAGAACTGAAGAAATGAACAAACAAAAAGAAAAAGCAGAAAAATTGCACTCCAGTAATGTCAGAGAAATATTCCAGTGAAACAATATGAACATCAGAAGGCAGAGGTGGAAAAGAAGGTAAGACAAAGATGAAGAAAATTGGCAAGGGGCCCTAAGATCATTTTTAAAACCCAGATTTTGCTCATTGCAGCAGAAATAGAGGTGATTTCTTTTGAAACTTAGCTTCCATATCTATACTACTACTGCAGTACTCATTAGGGGTGTCCTCTAAGGCAAAGCTATTACAAGTGCAAAACAAGAAATAACACTCTATGGACCTAGGTAGCCATATTTCAGCTAAGTAGGAAATTACTGGACCTTTTTATAAATAAGGTTCATAAAGTTTAAAGTTGAGATTTCTAGTGCTGGAGGATAGTAGTTTGTATGAAGTATGTGCAGCAAAGAACCTCCAAGTTTTATCATAGTATTTACTCCATTTCAGCTAGTGTATCACTTTAGGTAACATCTTCCTAAACTAAACAGAGCTAGGCACTTAAATGTATTTTTAAGCACATGGATAGGTGGTTTGATGCCTCTCAGCTGCAGTTTGCAGCAAAGCAAGTAAGACCTGTTAAATAAACATTAAAACATTACTAAACATTTAATGAAGAAAATATTGTGGGATGTGATGCATCAGGAGACCTGAGTATGCTCCACTTCATGGTCTATTGCCACACTGCTCAAAAAAAGCACCTCAGGCTGAACATTTTTAAAGGCAAACATTCAAACCTAATTACATTTTGTACAGACACCATATCCCAGCATTACTAAAAGGAGTACAAGTATTATAAAATCATCTATACAACTAAAAATACACTTTTTTTAACATAATCTATTACAAAGGCAAAGTAGGAAAAGAAGATATTTTCATCTTAAATCAAAATTTCAGCCTGGAATAAGCAGTGTAACTCAAAGTATGATTTCTGTGCAGCCATTCAATAAGAGCTTAATATACAACTCAGTAGGATAATGGAAGGCTGAAGAAGCAGTTTTGTACTTAAGATCCAGGTGTAATATCTGCCACATTTAGTTCAACTACAAGTTTTTTAAGCAATAAATTGTGACAGGTATCATCATTAGGGGATTCATAGAAAAAAAAATTTTTTTTCTGTATTAACAGTTCTTGATCTCTGTACCCATTGATAATTATTTTTCTTCCTTTACCTAAAATATTCATTATCACCAAAGTAAACAATTTACTTTATATTTCCAGTATATTTCTGGACTAAATGTGGACTTACATGTGTTTGTTTACCAGCAGCTTCTCCTCAAGATACTGGTGTTCCAGAACATCAGTGTTTCACAGTTGTAAGCACAAATAATCCAGGATGATGTTTGCTAAAGTGTGTTTTTTCATCTTGGCATGTGAAAATCTGAAGTGGGGTTTGTGAGCCAGCCCTTACAAAGATGCAGTAGCACATTTGACTTTAGAAGTGGAGCACCTGTAGTTGAGGTCTATGTTCAAATTCCCTTCCCCAAAACACAAAAGCAGCCTTAGTCCTGTACTCCAGTCACTGAGAGAAATTTTGGCAGTTTGATCAACTTAAAGCGAAAAACCTCACAAAGTTTAAGATAGGTTTTTCAATATCCTCCAAATCAAACAATTTGTCCCAAATACAACCAACTAATTTAATTAAATACACTAGGATGTATTAGGCTGTGAAGTGATTTGGCAGTAGCTTTCCATATAGACTGAAACCTCTGCAGACAAAAGCACAATCTTTTCCAAATTTCCAGCAGCTTGTTTCATTCCCTCCCTTATTTTTCAAAGAAATGAGGATGGACATCAAATAAATGGTTTGAAATAGTCCTGGTAAAATTATATGCAAGCTTAAAGCTGTAAACAACCCAGGTCAAATTAGTTCTTCCTCCTCTTAACATTTTCATTAAAGAGTAAAATGTTTCCTATATATGCCTTAAAAACCTGATTCAATTTAATTATGCCTTAGCTTTCATCCAAATAACATAAATTGAGTGATTTTGGTGATAAACAAATATACTAGGACTACAACTCACTTACACTGCATACTCTATCTTTTCAAATCTGTTCAATAAATACATATTTAGTTAACTAAATGACTAGCAGTTCACTCAGTGGACAAACACTGAAGCTAAACACTGACTCTTAACTATGCATAACATAGTCAGTCATCAATCCTTAATCTGGTTTGTCTCAAAAAAAAAAAAAAAAAAAAAAGGAAGCCTTTT